>CM016621.1:7240290-7370547 GCA_005393395.2 Gossypium australe | reverse complement strand
ATAATGACAATAAGTATATACATATTCAGCTAATATGACTAATAGTAACTAATAATAATAAATAATAATAGAAAAACATATACAACATAATAATAATAATATGATAATAATATAATAATAGTGATAATAATAAGATAATATAAAATATACATAAGCTAATATAAATAAATAATAACAATAATAGTAATAATAATAATAGTGATAAAGAGTAATAATATAGTAGTAATAGAAAATATATACAAATGATAATAATAATATAATGATAATATAATAATATAATAATAATAATAGCAATATAGTTACAAAAATAAGCTGAGAAGGATTAAATTGGAATCATAGTAAGACTAGGGGGGAAAATGCAATAAATTAAAAAATAAAGAGCGAATGGGGATTAAAATTCAATGCGCGAAACTAAAGGGGCTGCAAACGCAATTTTTCCCAAGTTATTAATCTCAACGCTCGGGCCGGGACTAAATCGCAACTACGATAAATTTCAGGGCGAAACAAAAGAAATTCAATTGTGCAGTCTTAAAAGGACGGAGGGGCTAAAGCGCAATTAGCCCCTCCAAGGGAGAACACGCGGACCCTGGGGGTGGATCCGGGTCAACACGCGGATCCTCCCTGTTGAAACGGCGTCGTTCGGTTGAAGCTATTTAAGCCCGAAATTTTCCAAAATTTTCATTTTTTGTCTCCTCTAAAAAAAAACGATTTGTTTCTTTCTTTCCTCTGCAGATACGATTTCCGGCGAGGGGAGGGGGCCTCCGTTGATGCCGTCGTTCTCCGTTGCTCCGGCCACCGCGCGCGGTGGCCGGAAGAGGTAAAGTCTTCCTTTTCTTTCCTTTTAATTTATTATATATTTATTTTATTTTATATATATATATATATATCTTTCGGAATAAAACTAAAAAAAACGAAAAAATGAAAATATTTCGAAAAATACCTAGAGCGGTTCGTGTTCTAGATCTCCTCTTTTGGATTTCTGTTGCGATGGTATTTGAATCTGTTTTTTCTTGGTTTCGAATGAATGAAAATGAAGATTACAAAAAAAAACCTTCCCACTACAGTTCTCTCTTCGATTCTTTATAGACGAAGAGTCAAAATAAAAAACAATAAAAGCCATAAACGGAAATCACAATACAGTCTGTTTTCCACTTTGATTGCTTTTTTTATTGTAGATCTGTCGTTTATTGGAGACGCGTGCGGAGTGGGTAGCCGACAGCGTGGTGGCCGACAGTGGCCAATATGGGACGATGGTGCGCGCGTGGGTGTTGCGGCGCCGGTAGAGGGGCTTTGCGGCGCTTGGAGAACCTGAGGGTTCTTAGGGTTTCTGAAACCCTAAACATTTCGGGCCACTTAGATTGATTGGGCCTCTGCAATTGGGCTCCGGTCTGTTTTGTAAATGGGTTTAATTTGGTCTCAGATTTGGGTTGTAAAAAGACTGTAATCGGGCTTTTAATTTTGGGTTTATGGACTGTAAATGGACATTTGGACTGTTAAGTTTATTTTGTTTATTTAATTTTGGTTTTTTGCAATTGGGCCCGGGTTTATTGGGTTTTGGGCCGGGCAAATTTGGTTATTACAGCTGCCCCTCTTTGCTCATTGTCGTGAAACGACAATAGAGCAAAGATAATAGAAGAACCAATTTGCCCGGTCTTGGCCGGGTATAGATTCTTCCAACATCTTCAAACCCTGTTGCTTTGATCCACTCCACCGCTGCTTTCGCGTGACCTGACCCGTAGCTTCGATTCGTTTTTCCTCAATCTCGTCCATTCTTGAACTTGCTCATCTTCGGGGAAGCTCCGACCTTCATTCTACTCCACTGCTACTTCAGAAGGATATAGTCTGTGGCTTCATTTTGCTTTTGCTCAATCTTCCTTATCCACTGGAACTTCTTCATTCACTTTGCTCAATGCGACTTTAATCTTCCATCCCATCATGTGACCTGATGCATCAACTCATCTCTCGCAATATGAGTTGATATATTTCGAACAGAAATGAAAAGACACCTCAGGGCGTGATCCGAGGCTCAAACTTATAATCTCAACGTGTGACTCGATGCTCAACTCACTTCTCTCTGATATGAGTTGATATTTTGAAAAGAATTAAAAGACTCCTCAGGGAGTGACCCGAGGCTCAACCCACTCCTCTCTGACACGAGTTGATATTTTGAAAAGAAATTAAAAGGCACCTCAGGGTGTGTCCCGAGGCTCAACCCACTTCTCTCTGACACGAGTTGATATTTTGAAAAGAAATTAAAAGACATCTCAGGGTGTGTCCCGAGGCTCAACCACACTCTCATGAGGTTTTTTTTTTTTTTTTTTTGAAATTTGTCAAACAGAAATTGAAAATACTTCGACCTCTCGTAATATGAACTAATTTTTGCAAGCAGGAATTGAAAGAAAAACGGAAATTAAAAGACACCTCAGGGGGTGGCCCGAGGCTCAACTCACTTCTCTCTGATATGAGTTGATATTTTGAAAGAGATTAAAAGACACCTCAGGGGGGTGACCCGAGGCTCAACTCACTTCTCTGATATGAGTTGATATTTTGAAAGGAAATTAAAAGACACCTCAGGGGGGTGACCCGAGGCTCAACTCACTTCTCTCTGATATGAGTTGATATTTTGAACAGAAATTAAAAGACACCTCAGGGTGTGACCCGAGGCTCAACTCACTTCTCTCTGATATGAGTTGATATTTTGAACAGAAATTAAAAGACACCTCAGGGGTGACCCGAGGCTCAACTCACTTCTCTCTGATATGAGTTGATATTTTGAACAGAAATTAAAAGACACCTCAGGGTGTGACCCGAGGCTCAACTCACTTTCTCTGATATGAGTTGATATTTTGAACAGAAATTAAAAGACACCTCAGGGGGTGACCCGGGCTCAACTCACTTCTCTCTGATATGAGTTGATATTTTGAAAGAAATTAAAAGACACCTCAGGGTGTGACCCGAGGCTCAACTCACTTCTCTCTGATATGAGTTGATATTTTGAACAGAAATTAAAAGACACCTCAGGGTGTGACCCGAGGCTCAACTCACTTCTCTCTGATATGAGTTGATATTTTGAAAGAAATTAAAAGACACCTCAGGGTGTGACCCGAGGCTCAACTCACTTCTCTCTGATATGAGTTGATATTTTGAACAGAAATTAAAAGACACCTCAGGGTGTGACCCGAGGCTCAACTCACTTCTCTCTGATATGAGTTGATATTTTGAAAGGAAATCTCAAAATATATCGTTTGGTGGGGTTCGAATGTCTTCTTTTCCTCTGATTTGGTGCAACAATTGTCAAGACTTCTTGCTTTACTGGTGTGCCTGTATGTGTCATGCGTGATGATGTCATGATATGCATGTGTTTGTCCTAAATGTCTACATGATTATGCCATGTGTCTCGGGCTTGTTTGTCCTGTATCTCTCCGTTACGACTTTCACGGTAGCCTGTGTTCGTTGCTTCACTCTTGACTTTCTTCAGGCTTGATACCCGCCCTCGGGTTCTACGAGTAATTCGTGTTTCCCTTTTTTTTTTTTTTCGCCCCATGTTGAACTTTGTCCTTGCTTTGAAGCTCCTACCCAATTCTCCTCCAGTTAATGCTCCATATTCTTTTCGTTTAGAATGTGTAATTTTACTATTCATCTTCAAAATGAAACATAAGAAAAATGCATGAAAACTGCAAAGTAGGCATGGAAGGTGTTCCTCATATTTATTTCAAAAGCAACAAGAAAATTGACAAGGAATGACTCGATTAAGAAAGCATTATAAAAGGAAAACAAGTTTAGTTGTAAAAGGAAAACAAGTTTAGTTGTAACAAGTTTAGATATCCGACGTATGAACTTCTCCATGTTTCTTCGTCCCGAATCTTTTCGAGCAAGATCCTTCGTGTAAAAGATTCTTAAGCTTCAGAGTTCGCTTCAATACTACGATCTCGCTGTTTGACTCTTTGTTCAACCCATTTCTGCCTTATCGGACCAGATTGCTTCCTTAGGATGCCCTTTCGGGTTTTCATCCTAAGCCTTCTCCGTTTTTCAGGATGCCTTTTCGTTCTTTTTTTTTTTTAGGCATAATATTTCTTCACGGCATCTGAGTTTACCGGATTTGGTAACTCCTTCCCATCCATTTCAGTGAGGATCAAAGCTCCACCTGAGAAGGCTCTCTTGACGACGTATGGTCCTTCCCAATTCGGTGCCCATTTTCCTCGAAAGTCCTTTTGTATAGGGAGAATCTTCCTCAACACGAGTTCTCCTTCGCGAAATTCCCTTGGACGCACCTTCTTGTTATGGGCTGCGATCATTCTCCTTTGGTACATCTGTCCGTGACAAATTGCCTTCAAGCGTTTTTCTTCAATCAGATTCAGTTGGTCATATCGAGCTTGAACCCATTCAGATTCTTCTAGCTTTGACTCCATTAAGATTCGCAGGGAGGGGATTTCCACCTCAATGGGCAGCACGGCTTCCATTCCATAGACTAGAGAGAAAGGAGTTGCCCCCGTAGAGGTACGCACACACGTGCGATACGCGTATAGAGCGAATGGTAGTTTCTCGTGCCAATCCTTATATGTCTCAGTCATCTTCCCAATGATCTTCTTGATATTCTTGTTAGCGGCTTCTACTGCTCCGTTCATCTTTGGACGATAGGGTGAGGAATTGTGATGCTTTATTTGAAATTGCTCGCACACTTCCTTCATCATTTTGTTGTTCAGATTCAAAGCATTATCTGAAATAATTCTTTCCGGCAAGCCATATCGGCATATGATCTCCTTTTTTAAGAATCTGCACACTGCTGTCCTTGTCACATTAGCAAACGAAGTAGCTTCTATCCATTTTGTGAAGTAGTCTATGACCACAAAAATGAATCGGTGTCCATTAGAAGCTTTCGGGGAGATTGGCCCAATAACATCCATGCCCCACATAGAAAAGGGCCACGGGGAAGTCATGACATGAAGGGGTGAAGGTGCTGCATGAATTTTATCACCATAAACTTGACATTTGTGACACCTTCGTGCGTAACTAATGCAGTCACTTTCCATTGTCAACCAGTAATAACCGAGCCTCATGATTTGCCTGGCCATAGTGAAGCCATTGGCATGCGTTCCACAAACTCCTTCATGGACCTCTTCGAGTATCTTTCTGACCTCGACAGTATCCACACATCTCAAGAGGACTTGATCTTTTCCTCTTTTGTACAGGATGTCCCTATCGAGAACGAACCCCGCTGCCAATTTCCTGATTGTTCTTTTGTCGTTCTCATTTGCTTGCTCGGGATATCTTTGATTCTTGACATATTCTAAGATATCATGGAACCATGGTTGCTCGTCTGCCTCGTTGTCAATGCTAAAACAATGCGCCGGGGCCTCGTATATGCTCATCTGGAGAGGCATTATTTCTGTTTCTCGGTTTGCTTTGAACATTGAAGCCAAAGTGGCCAGGGCGTCAGCCAACTGGTTTTCCTCCCGTGGGAAATAATTAAAAGTCACTTCTTCGAATTCTTCAACCAGTTCTATAACGAGATTGCGATATTTAACCAACTTCGAGTCCCTTACTTCCCAAACTCCACGGATTTGGTAAATCACCAATGCCGAGTCCCCGGAGACTGCCAAGACCTTTACGTTCTGCTCGATAGCTGCGCGAAGTCCCATGATGCAAGCCTCATATTCTGCTATGTTGTTGGTACAGAAGAAATTTAATCTGGCAGTAAAGGGGTAATGGTACCCTTCTGGTGACACTAAGACTGCTCCAATCCCGTGCCCCAACGCGTTTGACGCGCCATCAAAGCTCATCTTCCATGATTTCTCTTTTGACGATTCACACTCTTTTTCCGTAACGCATATCAAGTCTTCGTCTGGGAAGTCAAATCTCAATGGCTCGTACTCCTCTGTTGTCCGAGTTGCTAAGAAATCAGCTATTGCGCTCCCTTTGATCGATTTCTGGCTTACGTATACGATGTCATACTCTGATAGTAGGATCTGCCATCGCGCCATTCTTCCTGAGAGTGCAGGCGACTCCATCATGTACTTTATTGGGTCTAGCTTGGAAATCAACCACGTCGTATGATACAGCACATATTGTCTAAGCCTCCGAGTTGCCCAGACCAGAGCACAACAGAACTTTTCGATTGTCGGATACCTTGTCTCACACTCCGTGAATTTCTTACTGAGATAATAGATCGCCTGTTCTCTTTTTCCAGACTCATCATGTTGCCCCAAGACGCAACCCATTGAGTTTTCGGACACAGTCAGATATAGTATTAGTGGCCTTCCGGGGGTTGGTGGTACTAGCACCGGAGGGCTAGATAAATACTGCTTTATTTTGTCGAAAGCCTCTTGACATTCCTCGTCCCATTCTCCAGAATTGTGTTTTCGAAGGAGTCGAAAAATTGGATCACACTGCTTGGTGAGTTGAGCAATGAACCGAGCAATGTAATTCAGTCTCCCTAGAAATCCTCTAACTTCCTTTTGTGTGCGCGGCGGCGGTAGTTCTTGTATGGCCTTTATTTTATCTGGATCAACCTCGATACCTTTCTTGCTGACGATGAATCCCAATAATTTCCCCGAGGTAGTGCTCTCTTTCTCCTTGAGATTTGGCGATCATATCGTCGACATAGACTTCTATTTCCTTATGCATCATGTCGTGGAACAGTGTCACCATGGCTCTTTGATATGTTGCCCCGGCATTCTTTAAACCGAACGGCATCACTTTGTAGCAGAATGTCCCCCACATCGTCGTGAACGTAGTTTTCTCCATATCCTCGGGAGCCATCTTGATTTGGTTGTAGCCCGAAAATCCATCCATGAAGGAGAACAACGAATTCTTCGCCGTGTTATCTACCAACGTATCAATGTGCGGTAGCGGGAAATTATCTTTAGGGCTGGCTCGATTCAAATCACGGTAATCCACACACATTCGTACTTTGCCATCTTTCTTCGGTACTGGGACGATATTAGCTACCCATTCTGGATATCTAGAGACTTGCAGGAATCCAGCGTCAAATTGTTTCTTTACTTCTTCCTTTATCTTTAAGAGCATTTCTGGCCTCATCCGTCTTAACTTCTGTTGGATAGGCTTGCATTCAGGTTTCAGTGGGAGCCTATGGACCGCTACATCTTCGTTCAGACCTGGCATATCTTGATACGACCATGCGAACACGTCTTTGTACTCATGAAGCAAGGTGATTAGATCATGTTTGGTGTCTTCAGATATGGAGGTCCCGACTTTTACCTCTTGCTTTTTTCTTCACTTCCTAAATTCACTGTCTCGACCGATTCTTGATAGGGCAAAATCTGTTTATCCTCTTGTTCTACCATTTTAGTAGGTCTGGGGAAGAGGCATAGTCTTCGGCATCTTCTTCAGCCTCGAATTCTCCTACACAAATAGCTTTCTCGAAGTCGATTTTAGGACTCATAACAGGATTGTTCATGTCGTTGATATCCGAGCACCTGAAAAGTAAAAAAAGAAGACTATAGAGGGACATCGAGGTATCGGGTCCTATAAATATGACATGATGATATGGGATATATAGGGACGGGTAAATAAAGAAATGAATGTGGAACCAATGAGAATGAAAGAACGCGACAAAATGCATTTTTATTCATGTTTCATTTTAAAAGCTAGATAGACAAAATAAACTCTCACAACATATTCCCCTACGGTTTAGGGGTATACAAAAAGTTAATACTGAGCATTACTCCGGAGGGGATTTGGAAACTACAAGGAGATCCACAGCAGTCCAATTGTTCAAAGTGAATCCTGGAGGACAAGGGCGTATCATCGAAGAGTTTCCAATCGCATTATTCCCTTTGCCAATGACATTTATGCTGAAGTCCTGTAGACCCTTTTCCACCCATGACACCATACTCCGTGGGTCCTCTTCTCCCGGGAATATAATTCCGGCCGAGATAAATGTTTTCGACAAAGGCGGATATGTTATGGGTTCCCACTCTAATTCTCGACCTGTGACTCTTGCGATCCTTCTTTCTTGCTCCCTTTGCAATTGTTTCCTTCTTTGCTGCATGTCGGGCTTAAATCCTAAGCCGTATCGAGCCTTGTGGGGTACCGGTTTTAGTGCTCTAGCCATCCCTTGCTGGTATTTCCCCAAGCCTTTCCTTGCTCGGGCCCCTTTTCCAACCGTTAGTTTGATTCCCATCCTGGTATTCTTTGATAACTTGGGCGTGGGAGCTTTACCTCCTTCAGCGACGAAAGTAGCATTGATGAATTCAAAGGAGCGGAAGGAACATTCTACTGCATCTTTGTTTACTTCGATGTAGGGTGCATCAGCGGAGATAGACGCGACGATGTCTTCCTCACCAGCGACTGTGATCAAGCGATCATCCATGATAAACTTCATTTTCTGGTGGAGAGATGAGGGGACTGCCCCAGCAGAATGGATCCAAGGTCTCCCTAAGAGGCAATTGTATGAAGGTGCAATGTCCATGACCTGGAATTCAATATTGTATGTGCATGGGCCCACTTCTAGAGGGATCTCTATCTTTCCCATGACCTCTCGTCGCGTCCCATCAAACGCTCTTACCGTGGAATGACAAGGTCTCAAATAAGACATATCCACCGGCATTCTGGACAGTGTCGCTAAAGGCATGACGTTAAGCGCAGACCCGTTATCAATGAGTACACTTGGTACTATGTAACCTTTGCAATAGGCCGTGATATGTAGTGCCTTGACGGAGCCCCTTCCATTCGGTGGTATTTCATCATCGCTGAAGGAGATGAAATTATCTGCGTTTAGGTTGTTTGCCCACCTATCAAGTTTTTCCACGGGTACATTACTCGGTACATACGCTTGGTTTAGCACACTCAATAGAGCATTTCGGTGTGGTTCGGAATTTAACAGCAGAGATAACACTGAGATCTTCGCTGGTTGCTTGCTCAATTGCTCCACAACGTTATACTCGCTGTGCTTGATAAACCTCAAAAATTCGTGTGCTTCGTCCTCACTTACAGGCCTTTTAGATTCTTGTCCAGATTGTACTTCAACCTCCGCCTCGGTTTCACGCATCGGCGCTTTCCCCTTTTGACTCGCGTTTACGACTCTCTTTTCTGGTTCGACCATCTTGGGAGAATAACACCTCCCGCTACGGGTGAAATGCCCCACCTCGCTAATGTCACTAGTAGCAGCTTCGGGCATGGTAATGCCTACATCATACTTCCATGGCACCGCCTTGCTTTCCTTGTAAGGGAAGGGAGAAGGCATTTTGATTATCATATTCGATTTTACCTCTTCCCTTTTTGCCTCGTAGTAGATTATCAAAGGCCGGTCGGCACTATAAGGGGGTCCTGATGATTGATCTTCGGATGCGCATACATCTTTTTCGACGATCTCTTCCTTTTTATCATAGACCTCAAGCTCCTTATTGTTCATCATATCTTGGAGCAATTCTCTGAATTTCCCACAAGATTGGATGCGGTGCCCTTCTATGCCATGAAAGACACAAAAACTTTGGCCTTCTGTATCTTCCTCCTTGGAACTTCTGTCAAGCGGACCAAGCAGACCCTTTTTCATCATTATTTCCCATATTTTCCACAATGGCGTCTTTATTTCTGAGACACGACTTCTAGCCCGCCGGCCATCTTCATTTGTGACCATGTTGACGTTCCCTTCAGTATGGTTAGGGAGCGGATTTCTGGCCACCGTACTGATCCCATCAAAACGTAGAATGCCCGCATCAATTAGACTCTGAACCTTTCTTTTAAAGGCTAGGCAATTATCCGTGGAATGTCCCCGGTTTCCGGCATGGTACATGCAGCTAGCATTAGGATCGTACCATTTAGGGTAGGGAGGTTTCAAAGGTGCTATGTAATGTGGTGCTATTAATTGTTTCTCTAGCAACTTTGGGCACAGTTCCCCGTATGTCATGGGAATAGGGGCAAACTGAGGTTTTTCGGGGTTGGGTCTCGATGGCCTCGGTTCATTTCTGGGTTGGCTCGGAGCGGCTGTGGTATTTGGTGAGAAGATGGTGAGTGGTCTTTGGGCATCAGCGGTATAGACGGGATAAGGGGGAGGGGTTTGATAATAGAGGTTCTGAGGAGGAAAGTAGAGGTTTGGAGTTGGGCGGAATTGAGGTCGAGGTTGGATAGGGTATGGATTAGGAGTGTAGTGATTCTCGGTCCCTACCATATGGGTTTCTGGCTCCTTCTTCTTAAATGGCCTTTTAGAGCTTTCAGACCCTTCCATTCTCCCGTTCCTGATGCCGTTTTCGATGAGCTCTCCAGATATTACGACATTTGTGAAATCCTTTGTGGCATTCCCCACCAACTTGTCATAGAATGGCGCTCTTAAAGTGTTAATAAAAAGGACTGTGATCTCCGTCTTGGTTAGTGGAGGTTCCACTTGAACCGAGACGTCTCTCCACCTTTGAGCATATTGCCTAAAGGTCTCAGATGGCTTCTTTTCCATCATCTGCAATGTTAGGCGATCAGGCGCTATGTCGGAGACGTGTTTATATTGTTCACAGAATGCTGCAGCTAAGTCATCCCATGATTGGATCTTTTCTCTTCCTAGTTGATTGTACCATCGGAGAGCTGACCCTATCAAGCTTTCTTGAAAGCAGTGTATCAGCAACTTGTCTTCGTCCTCATAACCAGCCATTTTCCGGCAAAACATGATGAGATGCGCCTTCGGGCACTTTGTTCCATCGTATTTCTCAAAATCTGGTGCCTTAAATTTTGGGGGCAAGACCAGACCAGGAACCAAACTGAGCTTTTTGACGCTCATTGCGGAAGGGGCTCTAGTTCCCTCTACTGCCCTGAGTCTTTCTTCCAGATCTTTAAACTTGGCTTGAGCACCCTGATCCTTCATTCTTAGCTTAGCTAGTTCCACAGGATCATCCAAATCTGGGACAATAGGGTCAGCTGGGTTAGTTCCGTGACTTGATGCAAATACTCCTTGCCCTAGATGGGTAGGTGGGAGTACAGGTGGGTATTCTAGGCCTGTAAATTCATGGGGTGGAGTAAATCCTGGAGGATGGCCTTCGCTTTCTTTCCCGGTACTAGTTGTAGGGTCTTTTCCTTTGTTTGTTATCCCACTCATTAATTGAGTCATTTGGGCCACCATATCCTTTTGAGCCTTTTCCATCTGGTCTTTTAATTCTTTCTGAAACTTCTTCATTTGGTCTTCCATGTCCTTCTGGAATTGTTCGTATCTTTGGTCCATTGCTTTTGCCTTACGGCGAGTGTTGTAGTAATGTACGATAGGTTGATCCTCGTCGGTTTCCAGGGTAACTTCTGTCACGTTTTTTTTTTTAACCAATTAGGCTCCTTCTTTATGCAAATGGTGTGATGCATGCGAATGGATGCAATGCGAATGCATGTAATGAATGCAAAAGGCGTCGATTCTCATTCAATTTCTTATAGAAAGCTTGTTTAAGAAACAGAATCTTTTACATAAAATTGAGTCATATAAGCGACCTAGCCCTTACGCCTAGAATTTTAATTTTCTCGAGGAGTGAGGCTAACTCTCGACCCCGGTCTGACTTCGATTCATACAGTATACTTAATACGCCGGCTTGGACCGCTAAGGATTGTAGATGTTCAGCCACTTCTCGTATCTGTGTTACTGCTTCACCCATGACGTAATCCCTTTCCTTGACCTGATTCTGAGATTGTTGGAACCGGATCTCACTATTCTCTAGTGCCATTTCGAGCTCTACTAATTTCCCTTTTAACTCTTCAATCTGGTTTAGGCTTGACTTTAGCTTCACCGTAGAGTCGCGTCTTTGGTCAAACGTCCTTTCTTGTTCTATTAATCGAGCTTTCAGTGTCTCATTCTCCCTTCGATTCTCACTTGCAGTCTTCTTTAGAACATCCTTTTGTGCTTGAACCTCTTGAAACTTTTCCCTCCACTGATCAACCTTGGCTTTCTCTTCTCGAATTTCTTGACGCCACTGTTCTGAAGTTTTACCCAATCCGGCAGTCCTCATTGACAGGCGCAGCTTTCTATAATCCGTCTTCAGGCTCTCTAGATCTTCTTCAGCCTTTCTCTTTCCTTTCTTCAATCTCTCAACCTCCGAATTTTGGACATCCATATCCAACAGCAAATACATCTTTTCTTCTTCTAGCTGATCTATCCTCTTTTTCAACTCTGAATTTTTATTTTCAAAATCTTGCTTCATAATCTCCGTCTCGGAAGGGACTACTTGTAAGTATTTCTCTATCGGTTGAGTATCATCGTGTGTCGGCTCAGGGACGTTATCGTTTATTCTTTTACTCCGCCAGGCATTATACTCGAGGGTTACCATTGGACCTACAGCAATTCTTTTCATCCGGCAAACTTGTTTCCAAGCATCGGCGATCTCCCGAACCTTCTTCTTGGAATTATTCCCTTTATACGAAAACTCAAACTGAGCTAGGCCGTAAGTCGTTGGTATAAACTGTCTTGAGTAGTATTGCCTTAGTACAAGCAAAGGAGCATACCCAATGGCTCCCCAAATTCCTAGCAGAGGAACCCAATCATAACTCCCACAACGGTAGATAATTTCATCAGGAACAAACCAAGGGGCTTTCCATTCAATGTCTTTTTCTTGAAGATTTTGAAGGAGTGCGATCCAATTTTCTTCCGATATGTCATTTCTCTTGGGCTTATCCACCAACTCCTTTAACGGGGAATAATTTTCATAGTGAACTCGACAAGAAGCTCTATCTATTTTCCAGAAATGGCTATTGAACCAAACTAGTAATAGTTGCGCACATCCCATGAATCTCCCCTCGCCCGCTCTCCGGCACGCATTTAAAGATCTAAACGTTTCGGCAAGAATGGCTGGTACTGGCGTAACTCCTTTGTCAAGACGATCGAATAAGTCAACAACTGCTTCGTCCACATGCCTCAAAGCTCTCGGGAAAATTACTAGGCCATAGATACTTAAGGCGAAGATGTCGACCTTCCTCTTGGCATCGGGATGTGTCAATATTAAGTCCCTTAAGTTTACCCATGGAATGCATTTCCCTTCACCTTTTTGCTGAATACGTGCCACAACCCATTGTTCACTCATTCCAGTGATGTTCATCAGCTTCTTTACCAAGGTTGGTGCATTGCCGGCCCTAAAGTAGACTTTATCGATCTGAGCCCTTCGATTACGCAGTAAAGCCGTGTATTCTTCTATGGTAGGTACCAGATCCACTTTCCCGAATGTGAAGCAGCTATATGCGGGATTCCAATATTGGGTTATGGCCCGAAACAAGTGTTTGTCCACTCTGATGTCAAGCAAATAGGGTAGATCGCCATAATTAAGGTAGAAAAGCTGCTTAGTCCCCTCATCCCAATGAGTCCACATATCTTTTAATTCTTGTAACTCATTCTGTGTCATACTGATGCGAGTAAAGTCCCCTAACTCTGATGTATATCCCTCGGCTAGACTATCCCCTTTCTCAAGTTGCATCTTCTCTGACCATATACGCACGGCCGCGTTATCCTCTACTTTATCAAGGAATCCGTCCCCCATAACAAGCTTCTATCTTAGTAACCGAACGGGGATTGACGCCTTTTAATGTGAATATGACATGCAATGCAATCAAAACAAGAAAAAATGTTAATGCAAGGGAAGATAAGCGGGAAAATACCAAAAAAAAAAAATTTAGCATAAGAGAAATAAGCAAACACTTATTGGAGTGACTACTATGGGTTTAGCGCGATTCTGTCCAAGATGGGTTCCTAGGTTTCTCTACATGTGGTTCAGTTCTAAAGAGAGGTACCCGAACCAGCAGATTCCTCAATCCTCACCCATTATAGGCTCATACAGATCGAGTTCAGTTCGAGGGAATACATTTCCCTATGGCCATGCGGAGGTGAAAACCTCACGAAACCATAGGTACGGATGTATTCCGGAAGCAGTCCCCTAGCCCATGCGGAGGTGAAAACCTCACGAAGGCATAGCTTCTCGCTCCCACTTAAGGGTGTGACCACAACGGTCATGTAAATATGAATGCAGAAACATCCTATGAGACTCGACATTATTGCAATCATAGTACCAACAGATGCGTCAAAAGAAACATGATTTTTCAAAATGATTTTCCAAATCTTGACAAAAGGACAAAGAATAATCAATTTTCGGCCTGACTCTCAAAGGCTCCCCAGTGGAGTCGCCAAGCTGTCGTAACCATTTTTTGACAAAACGGGAATCGAACTTGGGTTTTGAAAATGAATAAAAAACGGGAGTCGCCACCGACCTTTAACTAGGTGTGATCGGATCACCTTTGTTTTAATAAAACATTTATTTTACTAAAACAGTGTTTTTAGGTCTACGATTATTCGAGAAAATAGGTTCGGGAGTCGGTTACGTGCGAGGAAGGATTAGCACCCTCGCAACGCCCAAAATTGGTACCAAATTGATTCATCGATGTCCTAATGTCAAAAAGTTTGAAATGATTTTGAAATCTTGCTCTTTTTATTGTTTTAAACGATTTGATTGAATAACGATATTCCCTTGTTTCGAAGGAATAGAGTTCCACATCCAGCACGATTGGACGCGATAATCTAAGTCCTTGAATCCAAGATCATCTCCGAAATTCTCCAAGTACATATTTTTTGAAATTTTGGAAAGGGCATTTGCTCATTCGGTCATACAAAAGGAAACACATCCAGCACGATTGGGCGCGATCCTTCGAACTCCCAAACGCATAAATATTACCTTATTTGAAAATTGGAACAAAATTTGAAAGGTTATCCACTTGTTCGGTCAAACGAAAAGTCACACCCAGCACGATTGGGCATGAAGTTTTGAATTCCCAAACTCATGAATATTACCTTTATAAAAACTCATTTTTAGGAATTAAAAAAATATAAAAGAATGATAGGAGGTGGATTATCAGATTGTGACGAAACAACGAAAGCGAGAAACTTAGCAAAAACATGATAATGAGAAGATGCGACAATAGAACCAAAGAAGAAAGATAAAAATAATAATGGTAAAAAAAAAATAAAATAAAAATAAAAATATTAGGGATGATAATGGCAATGGTATATATACAATAATAATAGTAGTGTAACAAATGATAATGATAATAATAATGATACTAAATATGCACAATATACTAATGTAATATCCTAATAATAATAAATAAGTTAGTATATACAGATGATAATACAATAATAATAATAGTAAAAATAATAGTAAAATATAACAATAACAATAACAATATGTAGAATATAATAATAGTAAATACGATACTAATAAAATAGTAGTAGTAATAATAATTATTATAGTTATAATAATTCAAAATATGTACAAGACGATAATATATGGTACTAATAATAATGACAATAAGTATATACATATTCAGCTAATAATATGACTAATAGTAACTAATAATAATAAATAATAATAGAAACATATACAACATAATAATAATAATATGATAATAATATAATAATAGTGATAATAATAAGATAATATAAAATATATACAATAAGCTAATATAAATATAATAATAACAATAATAGTAATAATAATAATAGTGATAAATAGTAATAATAATAGTAGTAATAGAAAATATATACAAATGATAATAATATAATGATAATATAATAATAATATAATAATAATAATAGCAATATAGTTACAAAAATAAGCTGAGAAGGATTAAATTGGAATCATAGTAAGACTAGGGGGGAAAATGCAATAAATTAAAATAATAAAGAGCGAATGGGGATTAAAATTCAATGCGCGAAACTAAAGGGGCTGCAAACGCAATTTTTCCCAAGTTATTAATCTCAACGCTCGGGCCGGGACTAAATCGCAACTACGATAAAATTTCAGGGCGAAACAAAAGAAATTCAATTGTGCAGTCTTAAAAGGACGGAGGGGCTAAAGCGCAATTAGCCCCTCCAAGGGAGAACACGCGGACCCTGGGGGTGGATCCGGGTCAACACGCGGATCCTCCCCTGTTGAAACGGCGTCGTTCGGTTGAAGCTATTTAAGCCCGAAATTTTCCAAAATTTTCATTTTTTGTCTCCTCTCAAAAAGAAAAACGATTTGTTTCTTTCTTTCCTCTCTGCAGATACGATTTCCGGCGAGGGGAGGGGGCCTCCGTTGATGCCGTCGTTCTCCGTTGCTCCGGCCACCGCGCGCGGTGGCCGGAAGAGGTAAAGTCTTCCTTTTTCTTTCCTTTTAATTTATTATATTTATTTTATTTTATATTATATATATATATATATATCTTTCGGAATAAAACTAAAAAAAACGAAAAAATGAAAATATTTCGAAAAATACCTAGAGCGGTTCGTGTTCTAGATCTCCTCTTTTGGATTTCTGTTGCGATGGTATTTGAATCTGTTTTTTTCTTGGTTTCGAATGAAAATGAAGATTACAAAAAAAAACCTTCCCACTACAGTTCTCTCTTCGATTCTTTATAGACGAAGAGTCAAAATAAAAAACAATAAAAGCCATAAACGGAAATCACAATACAGTCTGTTTTCCACTTTGATTGCTTTTTTTATTGTAGATCTGTCGTTTATTTGGAGACGCGTGCGGAGTGGGTAGCCGACAGCGTGGTGGCCGACAGTGGCCAATATGGGACGATGGTGCGCGCGTGGGTGTTGCGGCGCCGGTAGAGGGGCTTTGCGGCGCTTGGAGAACCTGAGGGTTCTTAGGGTTTTCTGAAACCCTAAACATTTCGGGCCACTTAGATTGATTGGGCCTCTGCAATTGGGCTCCGGTCTGTTTTGTAAATGGGTTTAATTTGGTCTCAGATTTGGGTTGTAAAAAGACTGTAATCGGGCTTTTAATTTTGGGTTTATGGACTGTAAATGGACATTTGGACTGTTAAGTTTATTTTGTTTATTTAATTTTGGTTTTTTGCAATTGGGCCCGGGTTTATTGGGTTTTGGGCCGGGCAAATTTGGTTATTACAATACTTATGTGATAATTAAGCGTTTCGTTATGTTAAATACATTAGATAACCAACTGAGGCATTAAAGTGTAAATGAGAATAGTAAATAAAAAATGTTTTCTATAACTAAAGATTCTTAAATAGGTATATCATACTTGCATATCAAACAGAAGTATTATAATTGCTTTGGGGTTTGCTAAACTTTTGGTTGCTCGTGCTCTAGGATACAGTATTTTGCAAGTCTATCTTAAATGAATTTGTGGTGAAGATGAATCTAGAAATGCCAACATACAATACCACTCAGTCAGGAGGAGTGCTTCCCCTTTTTGTGTCTACTTTAGTTTTCAATGGTGCGACTTATAGAGGGGAAACTGGTAGAACCAAGAAGGAAGCTGAACAATTAGCTGCACGTATCGTCATACAATCACTTCTTGGTATCTTTCTTTTTCTACTTAAAAAATTCAAACATATATATGTGCATGCACGCGTGTAAATATACCCTGGTTTCAAGCCACTTATTAGCTGGATAAATTCTCACCTCTTTGTTGGATCACTAATGCAGCTGATGATAGGTATGGGACTGTTGTTTCAGAGATCATAAAATCCAAAGCTAAACTTTATGATGCCTTGAATAAAGCCAAGGATTCCAGTCTTGACACAACACTTGCTGGGGCAAACAGACTGAATAATTACAATACAGAGGTTGAAAATAATGCAGTCACTAACCATGTTCCAAATACTACCCACCCAAGCTCTGGAGCTAAACATCTACGATATGACATCAAGATTCCAAAATCAGAAGGTACTGATTGCATTGATCTTCCAATTGCTTTTGTGCCTGCAGTCGTTGGACAGGGTTCAGATGTTGGTGAAAGGTCTTCAAAAAAGCAACGCAAGGAGAAGAAAAGGGCTAAATCAGAAGGTACTGATTGCATTGATCTTCCAAGTGCTTTTGTGCCTGCAGTCGTTGGACAGGGTTCAGATGTTGGTGAAAGGTCTTCAAAAAAGCAACGCAAGAAGAAGAAAAGGGCTAAATCAGAAGGTACTGATTGCGTTGATCTTCCAATTGCTTTTGTGCCTGCAGTCGTTGGACAGGGTTCAGATGTTGGTGAAAGGTCTTCAAAAAAGCAACGCAAGAAGAAGAAAAGAGCTAAATCAGAAGGTGCTGATTGCATTGATCTTCCAATTGCCTTTGTGCCTGCAGTCGTTGGACAGGGTTCAGATGTTGGTGAAAGGTCTTCAAAAAAGCAACGCAAGAAGAAGAAAAGGGCTAAATCAGAAGGTACTGATTGCATTGATCTTCCAAGTGCTTTTGTGCCTGCAGTCGTTGGACAGGGTTCAGATGTTGGTGAAAGGTCTTCAAAAAAGCAACGCAAGAAGAAGAAAAGGGCTAAATCAGAAGGTACCGATTGCATTGATCTTCCAATTGCTTTTGTGCCTGCAGTCGTTGGACAGGGTTCAGATGTTGGTGAAAGGTCTTCAAAAAAGCAACGCAAGAAGAAGAAAAGGGCTAAATCAGAAGGTGCTGATTGCATTGATCTTCCAATTGCTTTTGTGCCTGCAGTCATTGGACAGGGTTCAGATGTTGGTGAAAGGTCTTCAAAAAAGCAACGCAAGAAGAAGAAAAGGGCTAAACTGAATACTAATTCTCAGTAAGCTTTGGTTTTTCATCTTCAATGTGGTTTCTGACCTTGTTTTGTGCCTTTCTTCTGAAAGGGTTTTCTGCGTGTCTAATGATGAGCTTTGGTGTCTTTTCATAGACTAAGACAATTTATGAGATTGTTTTTGTTGCACTAGTAGTAAATCTTTTTACTCCACAAGCAGTGTTAATTTGCATATGTTTAACATTCTCTTATTAGTTTTGTTAGATTATTTCTTTTAGTATACTCTAAAGTATATTTGTCATCCTACTAACCTACTCTGTGGATGGCGGGTGAGATCATTTCTAATAATTTAATTTGCAATAGTCACTTACATGAGAGATGGCACGGTACTAAATTTTGTAATCGTCAAAGGTGCCATGCCATAATACCTTTTAGTTCCTTGACGGAATGATGTCTTCTGTTTGTTTGTCTTCATTCATCACGTTTATTTTATTAAAAATTTGTATTTTTGGATGAGATCAGTCAATTTCTTGTTTCCCAGTGGCGTTTTCTTTTCTTGAAAGAATAAGGGAGGGAGGGTGATTGAGGGGATCTTGGAGGTCAAATAGAAGTTTGCCTATGTTTACTAACATTTATGTCTTAATTTGCCGGTCGGTAGTTGCTGGTAACCCATTCAATCAAACAACACCATGTAAACTTGCTCTATGAAACTTGCCCATCGCTTGCATGATTTGTAGCAAATATTTTGTAAGGTTTGGCGCTGAAAACCTTGGTCATGGTTCTTAGATGGTGTTTGCAAGATATTTATACCATTGTAGTAAAACGTATGAAGTGTTTTTAGTTATACCAGTAAGAGAAGGTTGTTGATGTGGTCCAAGGTCATTGCAAGCTATCATCAATGGCCAAAAAAATGGAATTTAGAATTAACTAATTATATTGAAATTTTTAGTTAAAGAAAATTTAGTTAAATAACTTTGATTTAATTTTTGTAATTCTTTTAAGAGTTTCTAATATATATTATTTTTTTAGAAATTTTAAATAATTTTAATTTTTCTTTTACATTTTAAATATTTTCTTTTATAGTTTTTTCAAATTTTTTGACAAATCAACGGGGACATCAGTAGTCTAACATTTGCAATATGATGTGTTTTGATTGGTTGAAAATGATTTTTAACATGTTAGTTTCAAGTATAACGGAGCAATAGTTTAAGTATAATAGAAAAAAATTGATATAATTTAAAGGTCAAATCGAGAATAAAGTCTAAAAATTGTTAACAAAAATTAGAAATGAATGAGCTTTTTTCAGTATTCTTACCCCTCTTTCTCTTTGTACAGAAAGAAGGTGATTTTTCTGATGCCTTAAATTTCACTTCAGCAGCTTAGCAGCTAAAGCTTGGTTTTTACTTACCAACTTGTTTCAGCCATTAAACTCATTAATGAAACATGGACATTTGTCCCTTCACCATCAAATGAAATGATAGTAAAACTTGTATTAATAAGCCTAACACCTCTTTGCCATCGATTTTAATTAAGATATGAAAAGAGAAAGTAATAAACTAAAAGGAGATGGATCCCAACATGTGAAAATTGGGACCATAGCTAAGGCAGCCAAGTGCCATAATTCCTGAACAGACAGACAAGCGTGTTTGGAAGGACAGAATGAATTGTTACCAAAAGTTAAAAAAGGTTAGAGATGAGAAAAGCAACATCCCAAAGTGGAGGACTCAAAAGTTTCACCATTTCACATGGTTTGGAGACAAAGTGAAAGAGGATAACAATACAACATTAACCACATGCACATGCTCATCAATGAAGTTAATATAGTTATGTTCCATTTTTGTATGCTCATTGCTATAACACCAGAATAGAAGAATGCCAATGTTATCCTAAAATCACAGCCTCGTTTATCAGGTGGACTGAATAAAACACCTCAACGATAGTATATGGAGATCTGAGGAATGTTGATGTCATTGTCTTCATCATCCTCACATGCCACTACCACATCCAAGTGGGATCGGTAGGGAGGCAAGTCTTCCTTGGCTATTTCCCGAGCCACATCTACCACCTTCTTATCCAATCGCTCTTTATGCCTCGGAAACATGTTGTTGAAGAGCAGACAACTTCCATAAGATATGCTGTAAGCATTCAAGCCCTTATCTTTGAGCCACTGGATGAGTTCCCTCACTGTGGGATTACCTTTCAAGATCCATCTGTCCTACACAGTTCAGCTCATGTCACGGTGCTTCATGACCTTGGGCGGGACTGGCTCAGCCATAGAGAACAAAGGCAGTGCTAAGTTTGCAAATGTATTGCGATAGTCCTCCACTTTATGTGCTCCATCAAGAACCTTGTATAGTTCAAGGCAAACAAGGCCAGTAGCCATAGCTGTTGAAGTGGCAATTGCTGGAATGATTCTTCCAGCAAGAAACTTTGCATTTAGCTTATCCACCCCGGGAATACTATAGTTCCTTGCGCTCATGTTGGCAAGCCCAGCTATAAGATCCATGTGATAGTTTGTATCATCATCCTAGAATTCATGAGATTACATTAGCATTAACTCCATCAAAAGTTGATTATAAGGTTTCTAGAGATAAATAAGGATAGCACCAGAGAAGATGTAATCAAACCTTTTCAAATTGAATTGGTTTCATCCAGAATCCTGAAGGCAAATTGTTCCTACAACGCTCTAACTTGAAGAGTAACTCATTAATAACGGCTGCATCATCCACAGAACCAGTGGAAAGACTAGTAGCCTTCTCATCTGTCTCAATTTTGACTCCTTCCTTCGGTTGGAAATCTGGGACTATTACCTTCTCAACTGCCTTGGCCAACATCTTAGTATTTTTGACCCAGTCAGGGACTGCGATCCCAAATGTTTCAGCTCTAAGTATAGATGCAGCCATAATAAATTGAAGATGGCTAGGATCAGTAGTTGAAAATTGAAGAGGACGTGGGAATCGCTTTGGAGCAGACCAGAAGGGAGCCCCAGTACTGGTTGTGGCATCTTCAGGAAATGTAAATGTTAACTGCTTCACCCGGTTAACAAAATAGTCTTCAAATCTAAGTTCAAAAGTAACATAATATCAATCAAAAGGTCCTACAAGAAATTGATGCAAACAAAGAATTCTAGTACTACCTTCGGCGAGCCCAAGTAACACAATCCTGGAATGTCTCACATTTTTCCTGCTCAAGGCACTGAAGGATGCTCTCTAAGTTATCCTTAGCTTGAGCATAAGCAGCATTTCTCATTGCGGTGGCATATTCAGATGGATTGGAAAGATAAGCATTCACTTCAGCAGGAGTTTTCTCAAGCAAGCCCTCAAACTCAGATCGAGCCCAAGTCAAGCAATGGTCAATGTTGTGTGGAAATGAGTGCACCGTGCACATTGGAGCCTGTTTCTCGGGTGGGTCTCTTGAGGCTCCATAGTTCTCAGTTAGATGAGGAATCACCATCTGGGTGTTGCATTTAGCACCAAGAGTTCCTGACTCAAGAAGTGGTTTCTGGAAATACAAGCACCTCTGATCAACATACAACCTAGCATTGACATTATCCAATGCATTGATGACCACTGTTAGGTTCTCCCAGAAGTTGTCATTAAACACACACTCAGTTTCAGGACCCACACGATTTTGCATAGGTTCAATTTTAAGCTGAGGATTTATAGATACAGCAGCAGAAGCAGCAACAGTAGATTTAGCTTGCCCGATGTTCCAATCACGGAACAAAAACTGCCTGCTAAGGTTGCTCTTCTCAATTACATCATCATCAGTGATTGTTAGCTTGCCCTGACTACCACATGAAACACCCATCAATGCCACATTTTTCAGGAACTCACAGCCTCAGGCCCCAGATCCAACTATAAACACTTTTGCGTCCTCCAGATTCTTCTGAAGTTTGGAGCCAAATACTGATATCTGTGCATCATAACGGCTATTCAATGGTTTAAAATCAATGGGGTCCAAAGGTTCAACAGGGAGAGACTCCACTGAGTCAAAATAGAAGAACTGTTGAAAACAAATGATTTGTGGTTAAATTTCCACTAAAAATCAAGTTCGAAAGCAACTAGAATTAAATCTCAGTTGTGACATGTGAAAGTATCACGAATTAAACAAATTATCACCTATTTAAGAAAGTCTCCTAATTCTTACAAAAACAAAATTGCTTAGTTGGACAGATTAATTTAGTTAAGAAGTGCCTAAAAGTTCAAACGAGTTCATGCATTTGTTACTAATAGAAATGAAGTCCCAATAGCATAATTAGAAGGTGTTAACTATCTAAGCATTGGCATCCCTAAATGCATGTGTAGATAGATACCATCTAACATACATACGTAACTATGAGAAAAACATATGGAAGAGAGTAGTTCCGGCCAACCTGAAAAAGTGGATGAAATTTTCCAGAACATGCTTTGACTACCTCTTGTCCCACAATTCCTCCAAACATGGCAGCCATGGGATTCAGTACTGCTCTGGCACCAAAGGCAAAATGCGTCAGAAGTTTTGGGTTGATATCTTCCACTCCACCCTCCCCAAGGCATTCATTGATTTTACCAGCAATAAATATAAACTTCTGTGCATCTTCTTCCGATCTAGCAACAGGAAAGCGGCCAAATTCACAAATAAACCTATCCAGTGCTTGAAACGCAATGTGCAGGAGAGGAGGGCGGTCAAACTTCGAGAAATCACTCAGAAGAAAATCACCAGGGTCTTTAAGAGCTGCTCTCAGTGGCTTAAAATTCAACACCTTGGGTTGTTTCACCTGAGTGACAATGCCACCTTTAACATATGTACCAAAATTTGTGGTGTCCTCCTCAAGAGTAAATGAGTATGGCCTCACACTTTTAATCTTCCGTGGCTTTCCATCATTGAGTTCTTTCATACCCTGAATTTCAGAGAACACAACAAGATCCCCATCCTCAAACTCAAGCCCTTCATCATCGACACATGATACTAGGGCGGGGTTGTCATTGCTGATGGATGCAATTATACCCGTGTGTGGTTCCTCTCCATCAACATCAAAAACAGTAAACTTAGGACCAAAGTCGCAAAAGCCAGTACCAAAAAGGCCTCTAACTTCAGTCTTGATAAAGTAAATTGGAGGCTGATGATTATGGCAATAGTCATTATACTTGAGGGATTTTTCAAGACTTATATCAGTGAATACAACAGCCTGCACCCGTTAGAAAAAAAAACCAACAGAACATAAGATGACATATGTGCTGAAAAAATTAAAGAAATTAAAAACATAAGACGAGAGCAGGGGGAAGGCAGAACAAATTTTTAAGGGCGGAATGAAATTTTAATTTTTTATATTCTATAACTTTATAATTTTTAAAGGATTAAATTAAATTTTTATGATTTTAGAGTGGGCCAAAATATAATTTTACCTTTACTAATTTAAATTTTTTTAAAAAATTTAAGGGCCTAAATAAAAATCTTACATTTTAGGGGGCCGGGCCCCTGCCAGCCGCCCTAAATTCGGGAGAGAAAGTGGAGGAAGCCATGAATACTCGATCATAAATAATGGTGAAATCGTAGTTTTTTATTTTCTTTTACAAGCAAATAATCTCTATAACTTGAACTCACGGCATGGAAAGTAAGATAAACAGCCATAACCAGTAAGTCAAACAAGGGTTAAATCTTATTCTTCCAAACAAGAGTTGTAAGCTAAACATTAATGTTTGTAAACTACTTAAGTTAAATTCGAAAAAAACTCAAATTTGATTCAATAATTCAATCCAGCACAAGCTACTAAGGAGTTGAATGTAGCAACTTGTGAGCCTAACGGATTTTTTCATTTATAACATATTTATAACATTAAATTACTACTTTACGTGCAAACTAAAATCCAGCCCTATATAATTTTTTTCTTTTTACTCTTTCCTTTGCAATTATGCCGTTCACTTTCTCTTTTTGGTTCGAGCAGGTAAAATGCCAGGGGTGAATTTATTTATTTATTTATTTATTTTGGATATAGTAAATGTAACTGATTAAGTTTCTACAATTGAATCAAATTCTAGCAAGAGAAGACGCACACACTATTTCCTAGGAAGCAGCATTTCTGAAACACGTTAGTTAGTAACCAACTTTCATGGGAATGTTAGCTAGTTTCTGAGTTTTCCTCTACTTGGTTCTATGCTAACCAATAATCAACAAGAAATATCTTAGACAAGGATAGAATTAGGTTAAAGGGTAATAAAGCTCCGGGAAGTTTCAAAAAAGAAAAATCAATTAAACCTTTGATTATTATAATTTAACTCAAATGAGTCCTTCAACGTTAGAAATACAATTTAAACAAAAAACCTAAACATGGGCAAAGAAATAGATAAACGAGTGAATAAATTGAAGTACCTGGAAATCAGAAAGCTTTTGTTTGGTCAAAGTGATAGTTAAGGTGGAAATGACGACAGCATTGTTTAGCTCCTGCAACTTTTGAAGCGAAGCAAGTCCTCTACTCTTACCAACATCATTCTCAGAGAAAACAAAACTACTGGACAAATCCCACATCTCCACCACTCCTTCGTCATGCAAGGTCACGGACTTAACACCAGCAAGTATTAGATTCTTTGCTACAGAAAGCCAAAATGAAATTGGAAATCATTAGCTTCAAATGGCATTCAAATCAAATTAAGTATAGTCCTGCACTGAAGATTATAAACTCCTCAAATATTGTGACATGTTCATTCAACTATGTATAAGATAATATGAATGTTAACGAAGGGAATTGAATTGATTCTCGACCAACAGGGATAAAATTTACTTTAAACAACAATAACACACGGCATAACGCCGCATTCATGCAGCAGCACAAAGGGCATCGTTAAAGAATGCCAAAACATCAACACAACAGAGTCAAATGATATTTGAGACTAAGAAAAACACAAAATAATAACGAGAGTAAACTATAAAAATAAATGGTTTAAATTATGTTTTGATCCTTAAATTTTAATTTATTACGAAATAGTCACTAATATTATTAATTTATAACATTATGATCCTTGTGCGATGTGATATATAACACTTTTTAGTTCTTTATTTTCTTTTTTATTATTTTTCACGTTTCTTTTTCTTTCCTTTCTATTTCTTTATCTGTTCCTTCATCACCATCTTCATCTCACCCATGAACTTTCACCATTATCATCTTCAACATGCAGCTCACATCTTCAAACCACTGAAAACAAAACCCAAACGTTAACAGCAACAAACCTCCAAACCCATGAATTTGGATAGTGGAGAGGAAAGGCCTGATGAGGCTTTGGTGCTCCATTCGCATATCCCAATGGTGAAATTGAAGCTTAAGAATAGATAAACAACATATAGAAAACGGAAGCTGATCCGACGATCGGGGAGGGAGATCGGAAAAAGCTAGGCCACAACTTTGGTTTTATATCTACGAAAATCGATGATAAGTTTGAAGAAACGGAAGATAAATTCGGAAAGAGCATGAGAAAACGAATTTGGAAGTGAAGTTTGGGCTCAACCGGGCCACGGGCGCTGACAACCAGCGCGGTGACCCTACACCAGAGTTGGCCGGATTTTAGATCTGGATTTTAGTTTTGGAGAGTTGATAGAACATTTGAATTGGGGAGGGAAGAAAGGAGGAAAGTAAAAATATATTATATGTATATATATCATCTTTTAAGTATTAGCGAGCCCCACGAAAATATTATTATATGTATATTATTATTATTAAAAATGAGATGGGTGATTAAATATATATATATATATGAATAATTTGTGCTGCGTCAAATATTCGTGACATTTTTGAAGTTAGATAACAGAACCGTACTCGAAATGTTATAAATCGGTTAGTAATTAATAATTATTTTGAAATTAATTAAAAATTAGTGATTAAAATATAATTTAAATTAGTAGATTATTTTGTAATAATAATGATAATAATAAATAACGCAAAAAAAAAAAAAAAAGGATACCAATTTCAGCACCGAGGCCTTGCATCCCCGAGATGAGGATATTAGAGGCAAAAAGGCGTCGCATTGTCTCGCGGCCATACACAGCAAGTTGTCGGCTGTGCAGATCCTCATCTATATCATTGTGATTGGCATCCCTGGGAGTCATGACCGATGGCTCAACCACGCAAGTGTTACTGTAGTTACTGCTATTGTCCCCTGTAGTTACGATTTTGTTATCAGCAGTCAAATCGGCGGCATCAGTGGTGGAAATGTGATGCTTCTTGATTGGCGGTGAGACAGTGACGTCGTTTATGTTGTTATTATTATTTTCAGACTCTTCTTCTACAACCTCTCCTTCACCTGCTCTCTTTCTAGGAAGCATATAGTGCATTAAACTGCCGAAAATGCCATAAAACCCAAGAAAAACGATCGTCAATGCCGCAAATGTAGACAATTTCATGTTATCATCCATCCCACACATCTCACTTTTATTAAAAACAACAACAACAAAGATGGGTAAATCGAACCTTAGTCTTATCATGATTGTTATTAAATATCCTTTTATTCTTATTTAAGCATTTAAAAGAGAAAAAAAAGGAAAAGGAAAAACGTACCGATTAGGACTCTGATTAAGAGGAGAAAAGAATCGGAGGAAGGAAGGAAGGAAAATTCTTTTCCTTTAGAGTATATTTTAATTTTGTTGGTGAGTTTGTTTATGCTTCAAGTTCAGTGAGGAAATGAGAATGAAAAAGAAGCTTTCCTTTTCCTGATTTAGGGTTTTAACACTTATAATTTGATTCCGTTTGGTTGTTAATTTTTTATATTAATTTTGGGTTCCAGTTTTTACATTTATTTTAATAAATATAAATTTTATTTATGGCTTTGGGTAATATATGATTAAGTTCTAATTTTTTTATAAATATTTTTAAAAAATAATGATTATTTAAATAAATAAATAATAATTTATATAGTATTTTCAAAAAGTATATGTATAAAATATTATTATTTTAAATATAAAAATTTAAATGAAAGAAAAATGAAATCAACTCGGTTACCTTACTCACAATTTTTAAAGATGACTACGTAAGTTTATTTACAATATTTGTTAATTGGTGCCTTTTGATATTTAGATTAATTAACATCTTTTATATATATATATATATATATATATATATATATATATATATATATATTATGCTTTAAGACTAATGTTCTATTTATTCTATAGAAAAAAATATTAATGTTATTTATAATAATATGTTTTAATATTAATGTTCTATTTGATAGTATGCTTTTACGTTAGGTTGATTATTTATTTGTGTTAAATTACAGATAAAAATTTTTAAATTAAAATATACTCTAAGCAAGATTTTCAAAATCGAATCAGTATTCGAACTGGTTAAGCCACGGGTTCATATGGTTCTATTAAAAAAATCATAAAAAAAATGGTCCCATTGGTTTTTTTTAGCTTAGTTCAATTAATCTATACTAGTTTACAGGTTAACTAGCCTAATGCCTTTCTTCAAATAGATACCATGGCTGGTTCGATCCAATTCAAATAATCATGACTCTAAATCTCTACACTTCGTACATTTGAGATTTAGTCCTCCTATTTTTACTTTCATGAATTTAAACCTCTACTTTTTAGATTTAAAAGTCCACTTTTAAATTATATATTGTCAAAATCATTTTTAATTGACAATTATCTTGACAAAAATAAATGAATTTTAATTTTGCAACACTGATTTTTATTAAGTAAATTCAAGTCGCTACTTATCTTTGTCTAGGTATGATTGAACACTTATTAAATATTTAACTATGTTATATAAAGGGCAAATTACTAGAAAATACCCTATTTTTACAAAATTTATAGAACAGGACCGGTTTTTTAATTATTTACCGGAAATGGCCATTTCTCTCGAAAACGCGTCAACGTTAGCGCGTTTTCAGGGGATGCAGCAAGAAAGCGCGTCCACGAGAGAGTGCTTTCTGCCATATCAGCCAAAATCGCATCCTTGATTGCGCACTTTGCTGATGTAGCAAAAACGCTCCCTCAAGGATGCGTTTTGCCCGCTTCCAACAGTAAAAAAAAACTATAAAACCCCCCACCCTTTCATTTTTTTCACACAAAAGTCCTTACTCAATTCTCTCTCAAATTTCTCTCAACTTTCTCTCAAATTCCTCTCAAATTTCTCTCAAATTCCTTTAAAGTTCCTCTCAAATTTCACAATAGTCCTTTAATTTTTACAAAAAAAACCCTGTTTAAAAGTTTTTTAAATATTTTTTTTGTTAAATTTAAAAATATTCGATCGTATTAGCAATGGCCGGAGTATTAATTCGTCTCGACAATAAACACATCTCCGTCGATCAAATGACAATAGTAAGTTATAATTTTAATTTTTCAATACTATTTAATATTTTTTAGGTTTATGCAATTTTAATTAATTTTTATTTTATAATTTTTTAAACAGTCTGTAGATTGAGTGTTGCAATGCTATATTCGCAATATGCCTAGTCCGCCATCGCCGTTGATCGAGAATTACCTGCGGAAAGCGGGTTTTGGCATGTGGCCACGATAGGCTGGGGGTGCAAGTTGGACCCGAAGCTAATCAGTGCGTTAATAGAGAGGTGGAGACCCGAGACGCACACTTTCCATCTTCCATGCAGAGAGTGTACTATCACTCTAGAAGACGTACATTTGCAATTGGGATTGCCGGTGGATGGGTATGTAGTCACCGGGTTCGCAACTTCTGGTGATTGGGAAGCTGTATGCTACAAGCTTTTGGGTGCTATTCCGGAAAACATTTATGGAGGCCGGATCGAAATGTGCTGGTTATGAGACACATTCTCGGAGCCGGATAATGATTCGACCGAAATAGAAAGAATACGGTATGCTCGGGCATACATTCTTGAGATGATTGGAGGGTATCTAATGCTGGACTTGTCACGAAATCTCGTACATCTGAGATGGCTGCTAAAACTCGTTGATTTTAGAGCAGTCGGTGAATTGAGTTGGGGGTCTGCCGTGCTAGCAAAATTGTATTGGGAGATGTGCGGGGCGACGCAGCTGAATAAAGCGAAAATTGAAGGTTGCCTATCACTACTGCAATTATGGGCACGATTTCGATTTCCATTTTTACGTCTTCGAGTCGACCACCCATAAACATTCCCACTCATACGAGGTAAATTTAATATTAGATTTTACAATTATTACGTAGATTTAAAATATAATTGTATGCTAAAAATTTTATTAATTAGGTGGAACCATTCGGCGAGTTATGTTCAAACACCTACATCGCTTGAAGATATACGGCTTCTATTAGAGCAACGGTCGGAAGCACAAGTAAGTATTAAATAAAATATATATTCGTAATAAAATAGTCGCTTCGTATTTCGTATTTAGTATTTAGTATTTGTGTATATATATATGTGGGGGGGGAAGCAAAACTTTCTTTCTTTCTCTCTTCTTCTCATGTTGGTGCATGGGAAAGATGATGGATGGTGTGTTGTTGTCTTCTCTTCTTTTTTTCTTCCCCCCCCCCACACATATATATACTAAATAAAATAATAAAATAATAATAAATATCTTATTAAAATATTAATAAAGTAATATTTATCTAATTAATTAATTTAAAATATCATCAACATAATCATTACATTCTAGAACTCTCTCTTACTAATTGACCATTTTGCCCTTCATTATAATTTAGTCCCTCATAATTCTTCACCTATTCAATTTGGTCCTAATTCATCCATTTTCCTTAGTTTCTAGATTATTCCACCCCTAAAATTTTACACTATTGGTCCTTACACTTTTTTCATATTTACACTTTAACTCTTCAAATTTTAAGTATTTACTCTTGGGCAACAAAACTTTTCTCACTTTTATAATTTAGTCCTTTCTTGAATTAATAATGTAATATATCATAATATAGTTTCCAATGTTGACATAATCTAAAATTTCCTTTTTGTCACTTTATTTCCTCACTTAACTATATCAATGATAATATCTTACTTTCTTACAGTAGTAATTTTTGGGGTATTATATTTCGATTTCGGGACCACAAATCCGATGTTGAGAATTTATTTTATTTATATTTTTATGGTCTACAATTTCACGAAATGATTTCATGAAAATCTCATTCGAAAATTTTGACGTTTGGGCACTCAATTTAGTCAAAAGGACTAAATTGTAAAAAGTGCAAAAGTTGAGTTCTACATATTAGAGGTGTCCAATTGTTATGAAATTTTAAATTTGAGGTCCTTAAATGATAATTAGACCATTGGTTAAGTTGGTGGACAAAAATGGACATAGATGGGTATGTTTCAAAAGATTTTTTAAGGGCATTTTGGTAATTTAGTGAATTAAAAACAAAATTTAAATGGCAAATTTGTCCATCTTCAAGCTTAGGCTGAATTTAACATGTGGGAAGCCATGGATAGGGTTTTCAAGCTTTCCAAGCTTAATGGTAAGTTCATTCTAGCCCCGTTTCTCATGTTCTGTACGTTTTTAGAGTCCCGGAAACTTGATTTAGCTTATTCTAGCAATAATTTAACCTAGGGTTCATATTTGGAAAAATACTCATAGGTGCAATGTGTTTATTTTGATATTTTATGGCAAAATATGAAGCTTAGAATTATGTTAAACAACTTTTTCTAAGCGATTTTAAGTGAAAACGAGTAAAACGACATAATCGGCAAAAATACCTAATGTACATAAGTGCATGTTAGAGCAAGAATTTGACGTTTCCATAGAAGGGAAAAATGATCAGTATGTTTAGGGGCAAAATCATAATTATGCAAAAGTTTAGGGGCAAAATTGTACTTTTGCCCAAGTTTGAGTTAGGGACTGTTTTGAGTAGTACATTATTTAAATAAGTGAAATGTGATGTCTTAGACCCTAAAAAATGAGATTTGGACCTAGAAAGGGAGGAAAATTGAAAATCGAGAAAGTTGGTAAAATGACCGTTTTGGTATCGAGGTAAGTTCATATGTTTACTAAGCATTTAATGATGCAAGTTTGAATGTTAAGTTGAAATTTTAGTTATGAATACTTTAGTATTGATTTTCCAATATAATTATAATGTTCGATACTGACTCGACATTTTAATGAGAATTGGTATAAGTTTACATGTAAGACCAAATTAGGAAGATGGCTTTGTGTGATATCAAGAAAGTATTGAATAGAATAATTTGGGGAGGATAAGTTAAACTGATGATGTGATGAGATTGAGAATGTAATTAAGTATGTTGTATGTAAATAATTCATTATTTTTATTGACGTTTTTATAAATCATTCAATTTTGCAGTTTTAAATAATAAAATAATCCATTTCATACAAATTGGTTATTTCCAATATTTTTACAAAACTAACCATAAAGTTTTACTTTAATTCAATTTAGCCCCTGAGCCTAAAACATACAAATTAGCCATGCTAGCTGAATATTCATACATATTTTCCTCCTCCTATCCATTCCACATCCTTAATTTATATAACATGCTATAAGCAACATTATCAATTATTTCATTATTTACTCATATGTATATTCAAAACTGTCCATTTGAGTCATAGTTACTAAATTATTTATATCTTGAGCTACAGAACTCAAAATTAAGATCCGCTAATTTTCCATAAAACTAGACTTACGTATCTTCTTATCATAAAATTTTCAAATTTTTTGGTTTAGCCAATAAGTACAGTTTATTCTTTAAAGTCACCCTTGTTCTACTATCTGACAGTTCCGACCCTTCTTCACTAAAAATTAATTATCTCCTTGTACGAGATTCAGATGATGTTACCGTTTGTTTCTCTTGAAAATAGACTCATTCATGATTTTAAAAATATAAATTTAAGCCATTAATTATTTTATACAATTTTTTATGATTTTCCAAATTTAGAATAGGGGAACCCAAAATCATTCTGACCTAGTCTCACAAAGTTTATTATATCTCATGATTCATAATTTCATTGCTTATACCGCTTTTTCTATAAGAAACTATACTCAATAATATTTAATTTCACATTTTATTCATCCTCTAACTCGATTTCTAAAATTTTTGGTGATTTTTCAAAACTAGTCTACTGCTGCTGTCCAAAACTGTTTCTTATAACTTATTTTACAATTTAATCCTAATTAAGTTTACTTACTTTCCTAACTCAATTCATACTTCTTTTCTATTTGAATTCCATCCAAACTCAATTTTAACTACTAAATTTTCAGCATATTTTCTTAATTTTGAATTTTCCTCAATTTAGTCCCTACAACATAAAACTTATAGCTTACTTCTCAATTAAATCCTTTTATCAATTCTAACTTGAAATTCATTCAATTAAGTCCCTAATTCATGTTTTTGTTCAACATAAACTATACTTGAGAACTCATAAACTTTCAATATGTCAACTTAGCTTCATCAAAACCTTATTCTAAAGCTTCTAAAATATCAAAATGAAAAGAAAAATACTTTAACTTACCAAAATGAGCTCCAAGCTTCAAATCTCTAATTTCCCCATTTTTCTTTTCTTTCCCTATTTCCATTGCTTCTTCTCTGTAACTCTCCTCTCTTCCCTCTTTCTCCTTTATATCTTATATATATATATATATATATATATATAGTTATAATAAATATCTAACTAATAACTAATACATATATTACAAATGTATACAAATATTTTTTACACTTGTACTTAATCCTTATCTTACACTTGTCATGAAATATTTTATTAGTTACATAAAAATCTTATAATTTAATTGTTTATCAAATAAATATCTTTTACATAATGATAATAAATAAATAAATATCTATTTAATAAACAATATAAATATTACACTTGTACATATACATATTATTACACGTGTTATATCATTACCATCCATTTGTCATATTTTAATTTATTTCATAATATAATAACAATAATTAATATATAAATATTAAATAAAATAATAGAATAATAATAAATATCTTATTAAATAATATTTTTCTAATTAAATAATTATAAAGTATCATCAACATCATCATTACTTTCTAGATTTCTCTCTCTTTTAATTGACCATTTTGCCATTTGTGATCTTTTTAAATTCCATCTTTGAGTCATTACTTAATTTGATAAAATTACTATTTAGTCCCTCATAATTCTTCACTTATTCAATTTGGTCCTATTTCATCCATTTTTCTTAGTTTCTAAATCACTCCCCCCATAAAATATTTACACTATTGGTCCTTCAACTTTTTCATATTTATACTTCAACCCCTTAAATTTTAAGTATTTACTCTTGGGCAACAAAACTTTTCTCACTTTTACAATTTAGTCCTTTCTTGAATTAATATGTCATAATATACTTCCCCATGACATAACTCAAATTTCCTATTCTTGTCACTTTATTTCCTTATTTTACTATATCAAGGATAATATTTCACTGTAGAAATTTTCGGGGTGTTACATTTTTATCATGTTAATATAGTTTGAATGGACACCATAAGAGGATCCGTTAATTCGGGCAGTAATTCCGGATGAGTTCTTTCAAAATTCGAACATTTTTCATTTGAAGGTCTCATTAATCAACTATGCAACCGTGGAGATGCACTAGTCAGATCGGGTTCTGCATCAATTTGGATTCTGACAACCGATTCCTGTGGCCCCGGAGGTGCTCGATGATGAGCACAAGGTCAACTTACGGCAGTTGCATACAGATTGGCCAAGATTTTGGTCAGCGTATATCGAATTGTAGGAGAACCGGTATGATTATATACTTACTCGGGAACCGATCATCGTTCCTGAGTTAGCGTGCTGCCGGAATACATGTCATTGTTTAGGATCCATGGCAACCCGTATTTATTGTCAGAAGAGGAGAGGCGACGGCAACTTCGTGAACAAAGGGAACGACCGGGCCCTTTAAATCCAAGGAGAAAGGATGATGAAACGGGACCACCAACAGTGCCGACACAACCACCGGGCCCATCAACAGCGTCCATAAAGTCACCGGGCCCAACACTTCAGCCGACGACACCCACATCACAGCCTTTTCAGATTATGTCAGGTGCGTACCCTAGCCCTTATATGTATCCTAACCCTTAAATGTTTCTTTTTCCCAGTCTCATGGCAGGTTGGAATGCATGGCCCGGTTCGAGTCCATTCCCGACTAATCCGACTGGCCAACTGATCTTTAGGACGTCGTCCCATGAGGGATCGCACGAGGCGTCGTCGGGGAGCTCTTCTTTTTACCAATCTCCTTCGCCTTATGAGACTCAGACACCTCCGCCATTGGCGATGCAAACACCTCCCCAGTCAATATTTTATCAAGGTGGGTTATCCTCCCAACACCCACAACCAGACCCCCTGCCAGAGGAACCAGAATCCCAGCTTGAGGTTCCACAACCCCGTCGGAAGCTAGAAGAAGGAGGAATCCAGAGCGTAACAGTTGACCTCCCCCATGTGGCACTGATTCCGACCGCCACCAACATTGATTCCGACTGTGATTATTTTATTATTGTAATTTATTTTTATATATTTAATTAAATAAAAGATGTTTTTTTTATTTTTTATTGTAATTTAATTTATTTTTTATACCTGTAATAAAATAAAGTTATTTTTTATTTTTTATTGTAATTTATTTTTATATCTTTAATAAAATAAAAGTTGTTTTTTATTTTTATTGTAATTTATTTTTTATATCTTTAATAAAATAAAAGTTGTTTTAATTTTTTATTGTAATTTATTTTTATATCTTTAATAAAATAAAAGTTATTTTTTATTTTTTATTGTAATTTATTTTTTATATCTTTAATTAAATAAAGTTGTTTTTATTTTTTATTGTAATTTTTTTTTATATCTTTAATAAAATAAAAGTTGTTTTTTATTTTTTATTATGATTTATTTTTTTATATCTTTATAAAATAAAAGTTGTTTTTTATTTTTTATTGTAATTTAATTTATTTTTTATATCTTTAATTAAATAAAAGTTGTTTGTATTTTTTTTGTAATTTAATTTATTTTTATATCTTAAATAAAATAAAAGTTTTTTTATTTTTTATTGTAATTTAATTTATTTTTATATCTTAAATAAAATAAAAGTTTTTTATTTTTTTATTGTAATTTCATTTATTTTTTATATCTTTAATAAAATAAAAGTTGCTTTTTTATTGTAATTTAATTTATTTTTTATATCTTAAACAAAATAAAAGTTGTTTTTAATTTTTATTGTAATTTATTTTTATTTTTATATCTTAAATAAAATAAAAGTTGTTTTTTATTTTTTATTGTAATTTATTTTTATTTTTTATATCTAGAAACTAAGAAGAAATGGAAGAATTAGGACTAAATTGAATAAGTGAAAAAGTACGATGGGTTAATTTGTAATTTTATCAAGACAGATGTTGATCAAATGTATGAATTTTGAAGGATCGTAAGGGGCAAAATAATCATTTAGTAAGAAAGATAATTTTGAAGAATAATGATGATGGTGATATTTTAGATTAATTGAATAACTTTTTTTTTTTGTTTTACAACTTAGTCCTTCTAGAAAAGTTCACCATTTTCATCAAGAAATTAAAAGAATTTTCATAGTCACCAAGAGACAAAAATGATAAGGAGACTATCAACTATTCCAATTTGGACACGAGCGAGACGTATGGCCTGAGTTCGTACACCATCCGCAAAACTTCCGTTGGTTGGCTGTTTCTCGGATATCCATATTGTTGCGTATTCTAGTCGAGCAAGGCTGACCCTTTGGTTTGCGACGCAGTTCTCTATCCAGTAACAGCTTAAACGGAGCAAGCGATACAGACGACCACTTACGTTCATCTGGGACTTGTGGGAATACGTGTCTCCACACGTTGTATATGTATTCAATTTTATACACTTTGTTGACATAGCTCATGGGATCCAGACGGAGATTCTGACAAGCCGCAATTACATGAGCGCATGGATAACGAAGTGCGTCAAATATCCCACAGTCGCAGGTCCTATTTCTCAAGTGTACACAATATTGCCCGCCAACAATACCTTGGTTCGGTCTGTCAAACTTCATCACACGAAACCACAGGTTGTTGCGACCGTGACACACTGTGTGCATGGTGTTGGCCCGTGCCTTCGCCTTGTTAATTTCTCGTAATACCTTCGCGCCTCCCTGCATTTGGCCTTTATAAATCGCTGCTCGTTTTAAAAATAGTGTCACTAAATGAAAATATGTCTCTCACACAACCGATGTTATCGGCAAATGACGCATTCATTTTAGAACAGAATTTATGCATTTGGCCAGGTTTGAGGTCATATGACCATATCGTAGGTCGCTATTGTATGATTGTGTCCATTGTTCGAAAAGTATGTTGCTTAGGTAGTTTGCGCCTTCTTCGTTAACTTAGCACAAACTCGCCAACATCTCGTGAAAACGGTCATTATTGATCTCGTACCCTGCCAATATAAGTTGATAGCGAATATTACATGCCACTCTTCAATTAAGAATAAATTGAATATTACAAACGAAATTATATTAATGGATATTACATACTCATGTTGGTTATTTGCCGTCGTTAACTTGTAGATCGATGTTGCTCATGGTAGTTGTAACACCCCCTACCCGTATTCATTGTCAGGATAAGGTACGAGGCATTACCAGAGTTAACAAATTTTTTTTTTATATAACCCCTTTATAATTATCTAGCCTCCCCTGCAAATTTTGAATCGGAACCATTCTAATTCAACACATTTTCAAAATAATTCATGTATATTTATAAGATAACTTTAACACATAAGCCATACCAATGGCTGACCTTACATTCATTTCATATTAACATTTATTTTATTAGCTTATACATGCCATTCATTTCCAAACTAAAGTTTCTTTAAATACCGAAATATTAGGATTGATAGTGTGATGAGTCTCCCACCGATCCGACCTCCGAGCTCTTAACACTACAAAACAGGGAAAAAGGAAATAGGGTAAGCACTTTGTGCTTAGTAAGCCCATGTAACAAGAATTATACTTACCTAATATTTACAATACAAGCGATAAACATTCATATACCCATTCAATGCATTATTACCCTAACATTTACAAACTCAACATTCAAGTCAGTCCAATAATTCCCATATATCAATAATATATACTATAATTGATGAGCTCATCAATACCATAATTTCCATATTTTTTTTATATTTATCCCATTGAATTACTCGGAATTTCGATGGATTTTCAGAGGTACACTTTAGTGTACAAATTCGGGTCCGTCAATTCATATTCATGTGCGCACATTTCCATTTCAGAGAGCACACTCCCGCGAACCTCATCCTTACAGCGGGATTACCAGTCCAGGCTAAATCCCCTGTAATATAAACTCATAGAGTATTGTTGGGATTACCAGTCTAGGCTAAATCCCCTGCAACGACAATTACTCTAATGAGCTTGGATCTGAATTACCAGTCCAGGCTAAATTCAGACCCTAATTCGGATTACCCGTCGGGGCTAAATCCATTTTCCACATATTCTTCGGGAGGGCTATATCAAGATAGGATCACCCGTCTGGGCTAGATCCTTTTTACCGTCAATTCTTTTTCAGAGATCCATCGAAATTTTCCTTTCATTCAACCGGGATTTCTTTCCCTTTTTATCAAAAATATCAATGTTGCATAAATTTTCATACAATGAACATTCAAATTATATTCACATCAATAACATACATTTCAAGCATTTAAGAATACAATTCAAGTTACACGAACTTACCTCGATACTTGTTCGTACACAAAATCTACTAATCCGAGACTTTTTCCTTTCCTCGATCTAGCTCCGTATTTGAGTTTTCCGGATCTATTAAATATCCAAGCTTCAAACTTTCAATTTTCCCTTTTCTTCTTTCTTTTCTCTTTTTCTTTCTTTCCTTCACGTTTGCTCTCTGTTCTTCTTTTTTTTATGCTTTTGTTTCTTTTCTCCTTTCCTTTTTATAATATATCTTATTATTAATTTATAATAATAATTATCTTTATAAAAATCTCAGATTTTTATACCATACACTGCCTCAACTTTACAAAATGGCATAATTGCCATTTTGGTCCTTTATAATTTCTTTTAATCTATAATTCAACTTTTACTTTCATTTCAATTTAGTCCTTTTCATTTAATTACCTACCCAAACGTTAAAATTTTCTAACGAAATTTTAATACCACATTACTAACATTTTATAAATATTTATAAAAATATTTCCTATCATATAAATATTCATGCAAATATATTGAAATAAATTTCTCTTTAAATCAGATTTATGGTTGCGAAACCATTGTTCCGATAACTTTGAATTTAGGCCATTACAACTCTCCCCCCCTTTTAAGGATTTTCGTCCTCGAAAATCTTACCAGTAAAGAGGTTTGGATATTGTTTCCTCATTGCCTCCTCCGGTTCCCATGTCGCTTCCTCAATCCCGTGCTTTTGCCACAATACTTTCACCAAATTTATTTTTTTTATTTCTAAGCTCCTTTGTTTCCCGTGCCAATATCTTGACCGGTTCTTCACTGTAAGTCATATCCGGCTGAATCTCCACTTCTGTAGGAGAAATAACATGTGAAGAATCTGACCGATATTGTCGTAGCATAGACACATGAAAAACATTATGGATTCTATCAAGTTCTGGTGGTAATGCCAACCGATAAGCGACCGGTCCAATTCTTTCTATGATCTCATATGGCCCGATAAATCTTGGACTCAATTTACCCTTTCGACCGAACCAGAGAACTTTTTTCCAAGGAGACACTTTCAGGAATACCTTGTCACCGACCTGAAATTCAATCTCTTTTCGTTTAAGATCGGCATATGATTTTTGGCGATCGGAAGCTGCTTTTAAACTATCCCGAATAACCTTCACTTTTTCTTCTATTTCCCGGATTAAATCAACCCCATGTATCTTCTTTTCACTGAGCTCTGTCCAATACAATGGTGTTCTACATTTTCTACCATACAAAGCTTCATACGGAGCCATTTTAATACTGGACTGATAACTGTTATTGTAAGCAAATTCAATTAAAGGTAGATACCTCTCCCAATTACCTTCAAACTCTAGTATACAACATCGGAGCATACCTTCCAATACTTGAATTACACGCTCAGATTGGCCATCTATTTGAGGATGAAATGCAATGCTGAAATACAACTGAGTACCCAAGGCTTCTTGCAATTTGTCCCAGAAACGAGACGTAAACCGAGGATCTCTATCCGATATAATGGAGACAGGCACTCCATGTAGCCTAACAATCTCAGATATGTACAATTCAGCTAGTTTATCTAAAGAATAATCCATATGTACTAGAATAAAGTGCGCTAACTTTGTCAATCGGTCAACAATCACCCAAATAGCATCTTTTTTCCTCAGAGACAATGGTAATCCCGATATAAAATCCATAGTGATTCTTTCCCATTTCCATTCTGGTGTAGTAATTGACTGAAGTAACCTCGAAGGTACCTGATGTTCTGCTTTGACCTGTTGACATATCAAACATCTTGATACAAACTCAGAAATATCACGTTTCATACCTGGCCACCAGTACATCTTCTTCAAATCATTATACATTTTATTACTTCCTGGATGTACAGACATAGTACCACTGTGAGCCTCGTGTAAAATCTTCTGTATGAGCTCTGAATTCTTGGGTACACATACCCTACCTCTGAATAATAAACAATCATCAACCCCAACTTGAAATTCAGAATCAGTACCTGACTCACATTGTGCCCGTTTAACCTGTAACTTCTCATCATTCTTCTGAGCTTCATATATTTGCTGTAGAAATGTCGGTTTAGCTCTCAATTCAGCTATGATTGAACCATCATCAGTTAGTGACAATTGGGTATTCATAACTCGTAAAGCAAACAGAGATTTTCGACTCAAAGCATCAGCTACAACATTAGCCTTACCCAGATGATAATCAATAATCAAATCATAGTCCTTTATCAGTTCAAGCCACCTGCGCTGTCTCAAATTCAAATCTTTCTGTGTCATCAAATATTTCAAGCTTTTATGATCAGTATAAATATGACATTTCTTACCGTACAAGTAATGCCGCCATATCTTCAATGCAAATATAATAGCAGCTAACTCAAGATCATGTACCGGATAATTTCTTTCATGTGGTTTAAGTTGTCTTGAAGCATAGGCTATTACTTTACCTTCTTGCATCAAGACACAACCTAAACCATTTAATGAGGCATCACTGTAAATAACAAATTCCTTACCCGGTTCAGGCTGCACTAATACTGGTGCTTTCGTTAGTAGATCTTTCAATCGGTTGAAACTCTGCTGACATTCATCAGTCCACTCGAACTTTACATCTTTCTGCAATAATCGAGTCATCGGAGAAGCTATCATAGAGAATCCCTGTACAAATCTCCGATAGTAACCAGCTAAACCCAAGAAACTTCTAACTTCAGATACAGTCTTCGGTGGACTCCAATTGACAATAGCTGAGATTTTACTTGGATCTACCCTAATGCCTTCAACGAATACAATATGTCCAAGAAAACCCACTTCTCGAAGCCAAAATTCACATTTACTGAATTTAGCATATAACTGCTTCTCTCGCAAAATTTGCAACACAATTCTCAAATGTTCTGCATGTTCTTCTTCATCTCGAGAATAAACCAAAATATCATCAATGAAAACTACCACATACCTATCTAAATACGGTCTAAATATCCGATTCATCAAATCCATAAATACTGCAGGTGCATTAGTCAACCCAAACGGCATAACCAGAAACTCATAATGCCCGTACCTGGTTCTGAAAGCTGTCTTTGGCACATCTGACTCCTTTACTCGTAACTAATAGTAGCCCGATCAAAGATCAATCTTTGAAAATACAGTAGCACCTTTCAGCTGATCAAATAAATCATCAATCCGGGGCAACGGATACTTATTCTTTATAGTTACCTTATTGAGCTGTCGATAGTCAATACACAATCTCAAAGACCCATCTTTCTTTTTCACAAACAGAACCGGAGCACCCCAAGGGGAATGACACGGTCGGACAAAACCTCTATCAACAAGTTCCTGTAACTGTGTCTTTAATTCCTTTAATTCTGTAGGAGCCATTCGGTACGGAGCTATGGAAATCGGAGTAGTTCCCGGAATCAAATCTATAGAAAATTCCACTTCTCTTTCTGGTGGCAACCCTGGTAACTCTTCTGGAAACACATCAGAAAATTTGCATACCACTGGCACTGCTTGAATCTTCGACTCAGATACCTTGGTATCTAATATATAAGCAAGAAAAGTATCATACCCCTTTTTGACATACCTCTGAGCAGTAATAACTGAAATCACATCAGATAATCCCCCTATCTGGCTAGATTTAACCCGGGGTAACTCACCATTCTGACACTTCAACACAATATATTTCTGTTTACAGTTTACTACTGCATCATGCTGAGTTAACTAATCCATGCCCAATATCACATCAAACTCATCAAATGGCAGTAACATCAAATCAGCCAGGAAACAATAACCTCTTACCATCAGTGGACAATTTTTACAAATTTTATCCACCAAAATAGATTGACCAAAGGGGTTCGAGACTTTAACCACAAATTTAGTAGGTTCAACAGATAAATCTTTAACGCATGCAAGTTTTATACATATATATAAATGCGTAGAACCGGGATCAATTAATGCAGTAATATCAGTTTCAAGTAAACAAAATGTACCAGTAATAACATCGGGTGCTGAGGCATCTTCTCTGCTACGAATGACATATGTCCCAGGAGGCGCTCGTGTCTCAGGCCTACTTGCAGTATCTTTTGTAGCTCCTCGGCTACCACTGACATTACCGGATGGTCGAGATGGTCTACCCCTCAAAGATGGATTACTCGACTTCGATATATATATTCAGCTTCTTTTTCACTTCTTTCTGGACAATCTCTGAGGAAATGGTCAAAAGAACCACATCGGTAACAAGCCCCGCTCTTAAATCGACATTCACCAAAATGAGCTTTATTACAATACTGGAATCTCGGCTTAGAGGCACCAACACTGCCAACACTGGTCACTGATGGAGTAGAAGGTCTTGGATTAGTGCGCTGTGAACCTCGCACTCTATCCGAATACCCAGTGGCTGAGGTAGAACGATCCTGGTACTTCTTCAATTTCTTTGGAGTAGAAAACTGAGATTTTTCCATTGGTCTTTTACTAAAAATTCGAGCTTCCATCTCAGCCTGTATCTTTTCTTTGCTCCATTCTTCTGCTTTATAAGCTCGCTCTGCCAGTGTAGCAAACTCTCGAATTTCAAGAATTCCAATAAGGAGCTTAATTTCTTCATTCAACCCTTCTTCGAATCGTTTGCACATTTCAGCTTCCGACTGTACCCATTCTCGAGCATATTTACTCAACCGAACAAATTCTCTTTCATACTCAGATACTGATCTATTGCCCTGTTTCAGCTCAAGAAATTCTTTTCTTTTCTGATCAAGGAATCTCTGACTGATATATTTCTTTTTGAACTCGGTCTGGAAGAATTCCCATGTAATTTCTTCTTTCGAAACAACTGAAGCTTTAGTATTCCACCAATGATAAGCTATGTCTTTTAGCAGTGAAACGACACATTTCAAACATTCTTCTGGCGTGCAAGATAATTCCTCCAAAACCCGAGTAGTATTTTCTAACCAAAATTCAGCCCATTCGGGATCATTATCAACTGCTGCTCGAAATTCTTTGGCCCCATATTTTCGGATTTTATCGACCAGAGCTTTTCCTTTTCTGACAGATTCAGTACCTGCACCTTGTGGAATCTCGGGAACCGATGGAGGAACAGGAGGGGGAGCTTGAGTTTGCTGCACTGTAGGGTTAGTTCTTATGTACTGGGTAAACCATTCATTCATCATTTGAAAGAAGGCTATTTTTGCCTCCTCCCCTTGACCCTCTATACCGGGCCTTCTACTGCTAGTTTCTTCTCTTTGTACTAAAGCCGGAGCATGACTCCCAGCTTCCTCAGATTGAGCTCGGTCAGATGACATTACCATAAGGAAAACACAATTTAAATGGTCAGGATATATCACACTATCAAAAATAATTTAAATGGCATGTACAGCTAATCTGTATAGGCTATGTCGGTCCTAGAACCGGCTAAACCGTAGCTCTGATACCAACAAATGTAACACCCCCTACCCGTATACATTGTCAAGATAAGGTACGAGGCATTACCAGAGTTAACGAATTTTTTTTTTATATAACCCCTTTATAATTATCTAGCCTCCCCTGCAAATTTTGAAACCGAACCATTCTAATTCAACACATTTTCAAAATAATTCATGTATATTTATAAGATAACTTTAACACATAAGCCATACCAATGGCTGACCTTACATTAATTTCATATTAACATTTATTTTATTAGCTTATACATGCCATTCATTTCCAAACTAAAGTTTCTTTAAATACCGAAATATTAGGGTTGATAGTGTGATGAGTCTCCCACCGATCCGACCTCCGAGCTCTTAACACTACAAAACAGGGAAAAAGGAAATAGGGTAAGCACTTTGTGCTTAGTAAGCCCATGTAACAAGAATTATACTTACCTAATATTTACAATACAAGCGATAAACATTCATATACCCATTCAATGCATTATTACCCTAACATTTACAAACTCAACATTCAAGTCAGTCCAATAATTTCCATATATCAATAATATATACTATGATTGATGAGCTCATCAATACCATAATTTCCATATTTTTTTTTATATTTATCCCATTGAATTACTCGAAATTTCGATGGATTTTCAGAGGTACACTTTAGTGTACAAATTCGGGTTCGTCAATTCATATTCATGTGTGCACATTTCCATTTCAGAGAGCACACTCCCGCGAACCTCATCCTTACAGCGGGATTACCAGTCCAGGCTAAATCCCCTGTAATATAAACTCATAGAGTATTGTTGGGATTACCAGTCCAGGCTAAATCCCCTGCAACGACAATTACTCTAATGAGCTTGGATCTGAATTACCAGTCCAGGCTAAATTCAGACCCTAATTCGGATTACCCGTCCGAGCTAAATCCATTTTCCACATATTCTTCGGGAGGGCTATATCAAGATAGGATCACCCGTCTGGGCTAGATCCTTTTTACCGTCAATTCTTTTTCAGAGATCCATCGAAATTTTCCTTTCATTCAACCGGGATTTCTTTCCTTTTTTATCAAAAATATCAATGTTGCATAAATTTTTATTCAATGAACATTCAAATTATATTCACATCAATAACATACATTTCAAGCATTTGAGAATACAATTCAAGTTACACGAACTTACCTCGATACTTGTTCGTACACAAAATCTACTAATCCGGGACTTTTTCCTTTCCTCGATCTAGCTCCGTATTTGAGTTTTCCGGATCTATTAAATATCCAAGCTTCAAACTTTCAATTTTCCCTTTTCTTCTTTCTTTTCTCTTTTTCTTTCTTTCCTTCACGTTTGCTCTCTGTTCTTCTGTTTTTTTTTTATGCTTTTGTTTCTTTTCTCCTTTCCTTTTTATAATATATCTTATTATTAATTTATAATAATAATTATCTTTATAAAAATCTCAGATTTTTATACCATACACCGCCTCAACTTTACAAAATGGCATAATTGTCATTTTGGTCATTTATAATTTCTTTTAATCTATAATTCAACTTTTACTTTCATTTCAATTTAGTCCTTTTCATTTAATTACCTACCCAAACGTTAAAATTTTCTAACGAAATTTTAATACCACATTACTAACATTTTATAAATATTTATAAAAATATTTCCTATCATATAAATATTCATGCAAATATATTGAAATAAATTTCTCTTTAAATCGGATTTATGGTTGCGAAACCATTGTTCCGATAACCTTGAATTTAGGCCATTACAGTAGTTGGATGTAACATGCCTTAGGCAATATGGATGGTGTGTGCGATGCCACAGGCTTCCTTGTCGCTCTATTGCGGCTAGTATTCCAGGGCTCCGATCCGATATAACGCATATATCAGGTTGGCAGCAAACATTCCTCCTTAACCTAGAGAGAAAGAAATCCCAGTCATCAGCTGACTCCCCCGGTGTTATTGCAAACGCAATTGGAAGGATTCTCCTACTGTCATCCCGTGCCACAGTTAGCAATACTCGATGCGTATATCTACCATACATAAAGGTACCGTCAATTTGTACCAATGGCTTGCAGTATAAAAATACGTCTCGGCATTGCTTAAATGTCCAGAACAGACACTTGAACACTTGGCATCCATGGAGCAATCGATCGTTGTAGTACGCCGGTTCCGTTTCAAGGTCTGTTATGCTGCCTGGGACATATCTCTTCAGCACCTAACACCACTGTCAAACTTCATTATAAGAAGTGTCCCACCGACCATGCAACTTTTCCAACGCCTTTGGCTTAGCTATCCAAGTCTTCCGGTAAGAGGGCGTGTACCCCAATTGGCTACGAATATTGGCAATTAAGGCCGGCGTTGAAGTCTTGGGATCCGCCTTCACTGTCGGTATTATTAAGTTAGCTAACATATCTGAATCCATCTTGGGATGATCTTGTGAAACACCTGTCAATGAAGTACGTTAAATAATGCAACATTACGTAATATTAGTATTATTCAAAACCTTGAACACCTAGTGATACTGTACCGGCAAGACATGTATGTGGACCTTTATAGTTTTTAATCTCCCACAAGCCTGTCCTTTTCCTCAACGAGGCCATGATTTTCCATGAACATGTACCATCTTGCACTGCACACTTGGCCTCGTACTTATCGAGTTTGGATTTAACCATCTTGTAGTTAACCCCGTTCTTGATGCTATATTATTTCAATGCACCAAGAAAACTATCCTTGTTGGAAAACTCTTTACCAACTTCTAATTCACCCGAATCCAACGACGAACTTGTACGGTCACGCCTTCTGTGTGGTAATTCAGGAAACTCCAATTCATCGTCTTGAGATAGATCGACATTATGCATGTGGGCTAGAGGAGAGTACGCCCTGAATTGCGGATCTTCTTCTTCTTCATCTGAACCCCCTTCAACATCTGCAGGTACAGTTGGAACAGGCTCCAGTTCAGAAAATATTGCAACTTCTGCACCATCGGGGCCGGGCTCTCGAGGTGGATCCACATCGGACTCATCATCCGACCCACCATCATCTGTAACAAATAAGGTCCCCTCGCCGGTGGATGTCGTGGGGAGTACATTATCCCTTCTTAAACAACTTTCGTAACGTCCCCAATCATATGTGGATTGCGAACCACTAGAAGTTGATGACGTTCCCCAATACGTATTTCTAGCATCGACGTCGAAGGAAGGATATGCATGTCTCATCCACCAATCGAGTGTCGTGCAGGGGTTGTCTTTTCCATACTACCACCAAACACGAGTGCTTCCGTATTCTGCCTCCCACTAACAGAGTGTCGGCTTGGGGTCATGTATTCCCCTTGAACAGCAGTAGATGTTGAAGTCGAAGGAAGATCACTTGGCGATAAAAATTGTACATATGCCTCAAGATAGGGTGATCCACTGGCAAGATAAGTCTCCACCATTGCCTCTTAGCTCCGAGGACCTTTGATGTCGAATGAGTCATATCTCACGGGATCAACTAAAGCACAAAATCTATACTTAATAAATTAAACTTTCATTGGCGTTGTTCTGAAGATTTTACGCCTAATTCTTTTACGAAGTTCTGTCAAATCTATGTTCTGGTTAAAAACCAGTCGCGTTGTGTTCTCTGATAAAAAAACAACACCATTTTCGGTGTCACAAACCTCACCATGATAGTAAATAATAGCACTAATACGTTCACTCATCTTCAGTTTCTATTTTACTTTTGCCTCAATTTCTATTATGCAACCTGAGAATGAAATTTGACTCATTTATAGTCTAAGGACAATTAGGAACTACTGTAGCAAAAGAGCGTCCATGTGGGAGCTTTTTTCAGTACTGTTGTTGATAGTGCATACTTGAAGCGTTTTGGTCACTATTTGTTTAGAAACGTCTTCTCAAAATTATTTTGCCAGAGACTACTGTAGCAAAAGAGCGTCCACGTGACAGCTTTTTTCAGTACTCTTGCTGACAGTGCATCCTGCTTGAAGCGTTTTGGTCACTATTTGTTCAAAAACGTCTTCTCAAAATTATATTGCCAGGGACTACTGTAGCAAAAGAGCGTCCACGTAGCAGCTTTTTTCAGTACTCTTGCTGACAGTGCATCCTGCTTGAAGCGTTTTGGTCACTATCTGTTTAGAAACATCTTCTCAAAATTATTTTGCCAGAGACTACTGTAGCAAAAGAACGTCCACGTGGGAGTTTTTTCAGTACTCTTGCTGACAGTGCATCCTGCTTGAAGCGTTTTGGTCACTATTTGTTCAGAAACGTCTTCTCAAAATTATTTTGCCAAAGACTACTGTAGCAAAAGAGCGTCAACGTGGCAGCCTTTTTCAGTACTCTTGCTGACAGTGCATCCTGCTTGAAGCGTTTTGGTCACTATTTGTTCAGAAACGTCTTCTCAAAATTATTTTGCCTAAGACTACTGTAGCAAAAAAGCGTCCACGTGGGAGCTTTTTTCAGTGCTCTTGCTGACAGTGCATCCTGCTTGAAGCATTTTGGTCACTATTTGTTCAGAAACGTCTTCTCAAAATTATTTTGCCAGAGATTATTGTAGCAAAAAAGCGTCCACATGGCAGCTTTTTCTCTTGCTGACAGTGCATCCTGCTTGAAGCGTTTTGGTCACTATGTATTCAGAAACGTCTTCTCAAAATTATTTTACTAGATAATACTGTAAAAAAATTAATTTTTATCTTGCTGATATATTTTTTCCAAAACTCTAAACCTAAAATTATTTTAATTAATTAACCATAAAGTCTAGTTCATTAATTTTCCCATAAAAACCTTAAACCCTAAGACCTTAAAAACCCTAAACCATAGCCCTAAAACCCTAAAAACCCATGCCCTAACCCTTAAAAACAGCTGAAAACCCTATTAGGGGAAAGCAAGCAAAACGTTCCATCGTGGAAGCGTTTTCCTGCTGCATACCCTGAAAACGCGCTGACATGGACGTGTTTTCGAGAGAAATGGCCCTTTTTGGTAAATAATTAAAAAACAGGTCCTGTTCCATAAATTTTGTAAAAAAATGGTATTTTCTGGTAATTTGCCCTTATATAAATTACATAATACATAAAAAAAACAAAATCATTACATTAGAAAAATACAAAGTGAGTCAGATTCACCTGAAGTCAAGCCTTAAATGTTGAGCTGAAGCCTAATTTTTTCATGATAATTTAGTTTCAATTTTAGGTTTTTTCATATTAATTTTGGGTTAAGATTTTCACTTATCTTTTATCAAATAAATTTTGTTTTATAGTTTTTTAATTTTATTTAGTAAATTTTAAAGAATATTTTTATAAATATTTCTAAAATCAACTTTTCAAGTAAAAATTAATAAAAAAAATCATATAAAACTTTAAATTATTTTTACTATTATATATATAAAGCATTTAAATTTATATTATAAAGATTTTATAATAATTATAAATTAAATAAAAATCAAATTCTATTCTAGTCGAAGAATCATAATTTTTAAATGTTTATTTGATAAAGATCCACGCACTTCTATTGGAATTGATTTCCTCTCAATTTTGTTGCTCTAACCCTAATCAAGTTCCATTTATTCTTTTCCTTTTCGTGCATGAAATTACCTTTGAATTAGTACTAATAAAACTTGTCAAAAGAGTAAATGTTGGTATCTTAACCATTATGCTACCTCACATCATTTATGCCTCCAACATTTCATTCTTATTTCATTGAAAAAACAATTACCATTCTCATTTCTCAGGCAAATTATTTTGTTTTTCTTCAAAAAATAAAATAAAATTATTTGTCCGAATATTTTTCATGTTGAGTTAAGTCGAGTTTAAATAATAATAAATTCGAATTTGATGAAAATTTATTTTAAACTTTAGGTTTGTTTCGAGATAAAATTGAGCTACTCAAATTTGCACTCAAGCTTGAACTCGATCTCGATCAAGGTCGTATGTATTTAAGTTTGAGGTCGAGCTTGACTTGATAATTAAGCTTAAGTTAATAATATATATTATGAGTTAGTATTTGGTACACTAGAAGTACTTTTTTTTATTATTTCACAAACAACCTTAAAAATTTTTCACTATAAAACACTTGTCAACCCTTAAGTTTGCTTGTGGAGTGTACCAAATATTTTCTCATATATTAAAGACAAAAATATAATTTAATAATATAAAATATTTAAAATATATATTAAAATTAAAAAAAATGATAAGGCTCGTGAGCCATTTGAGTCGAACATTACTAAGCTTGAATTCAGCTTGACTGGTCGCTTAAGCTACTTGAGCTTGAAATTAAATCAATAATTATTGAATTGACTTAAACTTGAATTTGAATAGTTTGCCAGTATTGATGTCTTATTTACACATTTAAATGTATGAAACAATGACAAAAGCCCATAACCAACAAGGCTCCAATTTGCTGTTGGGCCACAGCTCACATTTTCAACGAAGCCAGGCCCGGAAAAGAGAGATGATGGAGCTTGTGTTTTTTGCTTTCTTCTAACCAAAATTTCTGACGCTCTAAATTGTGTTTCCCATCAACCATATCATGCTTATGTCACCATCTTTAACCACATAGGAGAAGTTTTTAGTATGGATTAAAATTGAATTATAAAATTTTAAAGGATTGAAAGTGTAATTTTGTTATTTTATTAATTTAAAATTACATAATTTCTTAAAAAATTCCATAGTTCAGTCCCCAACTACCTGTAGATAAAAAAATCCATATGCTTTTCAATGAGAATAGTGGATAAATTGTTTGGCAGTGAATATGTAAAAATAGTGGTTTTCATCATAATAAGCTGATTTTGAGTTGACTGATTTAGGGTTCAGATCCTATTTTCTCTCCATTCTTAATATAATTTATTAATATTATATATTTATAATATTTAAAGTTCGTAGCTATCCCTTCCAATAATATAATCTTTAAAGTTTGAATTTGAATTTTTTTCTTAAAAAGTGCAATGTATTTTTTTTTTGTTTAGAGGACAACCAATTAATTGATGGTTACAAACCAATGGAATTCTTAAATAATAGCAAGAGATAATACATCCAAATCTCCATGCAGCAGAGTTGGAGCTGAGTCTGGAGTTGTTCAAATCTCTATAAACTATTAAGATTATAATTTGCTAGTTTAATCATATAGTCAGCAATTTTATTGTGATCTCTAGGAATATATCCAATTTACACACTCCACTTGTTAATTTTATATTAATGTTTTTGATTTTATAATAATGTTTAAAAAATTACAATAATCATATAAATTTATCAATGTAATATTTATATCAATCTTACGTTATTATTTACAATATTTATATGATATAATAGTAATTATTATGTTTTTTTAATTGTAATGAGAATATCCATCATTCACAAAAATGTTTAATTCTATTGCTATAAATGTTGTTTGAAGAAATAAATGAGACATCGAACCTTATTTTTTTTTGTTCTTTTAAAGATCAAACTTATAGACTTTCACATTTCAGTCAACATCAAGACCCCACAGTACAGAGGATGGTGGGTGGGTATAATAAATAAAACAAAACAAAGGCCACTGTCCCACACTTTAAATAGGAGATACTCTCATAAAGTCATAATGTACAACCATCAATGCTATCATGAACCACTCATGCCATGCTACAGGCACCATTATTTATAATCTATTTCTCCACCCTTCTATTTGAATTATATTGTATTCCCATTTTTTAGGTAGGTTTATTTAAAGTTTAAATAAAAGTGATAATAAAGATTAAATATTGTAACAACATTATAATGTGAGATGAAAAAGTAAATTAAACGCATCACACCCCACATCTAAACTCACCCTTAATATTTTTAACTTCAAACTAAATACAATTTTATCAATTTCAATGCATATAATGGAGTTCCTAATAATAAAAAGGATAAAATTGCCTAAGTCCCTGTACTTTTTTTTTTTTATGATTTTGATATTTAGTCCTTATATTTTTATGTATAAAAATTTAATTTTTTAGTTTCTAGATTTCAAAATTTAGGTCCAAATGTTAATATTATTAATATTATTTTGTTAAATTTAAATTCATTACAGCATCGTTTTGTAATTACATTACTACCAGTTGAGTATTTTTTTATTGTAAAATGTCACACCAATAAATTTAATAAAAAAATAAAATTTGTGAAGTAAGGGGACTGAATTCTTGAAAATAAAAATACAAAGATTAAATTTCAAATTTATAAAAAGTATAGAAACTTATAAGATATTTTAACTTAATAAAAATAAAAATTCAGCTAAAAATAGATATTACTAACATGCTAGCTATATTAGTTAGTGGTGTTATTTTCTATTTGATTTTCTTTTGTGAGAAAAAAAAAGAAGCATTGGATGCTTTTTCATTGTTGCATAATAAAGAGTTGAATTTTAAAATTATATTTTCAAAAAGGTTGCCTATACGATTTAGTCATTGTATTCCTTTAAGCTACTTTAAAAAAAATACAAAAAAAAAACCCTTTTTGTAATAGTCTAAATTTCAGTAGTATCAGAAATAGTGGTTCAAGACCACCAAATCTGACAAATGAACTCGTAGACCATATTATTTAATATTTACAAGTCAAATGTAGCTTTTAAAATATTTTTAAAATAGTAAATTATGTTTTATAAAGATTTATTTGGTCAAGAAATCGAGAAAAAAAGGTATCGAGATCTCGGTGTTATAAACCGAGTCATAAGTATTTTTATGAATATTTACGGAATGTCAATAAATTAGTATTAAATTTTCGTTAGAAAATTTTGACGTTTGGGTGGTTAATTAAATAAAAATGGGACCAAATTGGAATATCTAGAATTCTCTTCATTTCTCTTCATTTTCTTCAGCTGAAAAATAGCCATGGGAGAGAGTTTCAAGCTGGTTTTCATACTCAAGCTTCATGTAAGTTTAATTCTTGCTTTCTCCTTGAAATTTCTATGTTTTTAGACTTTTACAATTAGGTCCAACTTACTATGTCATTAGTTTTTTATTCTATGGCTAATTTTTAAAGTTGATGTGGATTAGTGCTGGAAGAATATGATGAATAATTATTGAATTGAAGCTTTAATTTTGTTATATGATGATTTTATCAAGTAAAATTGATGGAAATTGGTTTTAGGACCTAATTGTAAAAGAGTTGAAATTAAGGCCTAGTGTTAAAATTCTGATTTTCAAAGGCTATGAAGTAGTTTAAAATGATAGAGAAAAGTATTAAATGAGAAAATTAGCTCAATTGAGGGGTTAATTGAGCAAGGATTGAATTGTATGAAATGTGAAATTTGAGACAAAATAGAAATCAATATGTTATACTAAAGCAGTTTTGGACAGTAGCAGTTGTCTAAATTTGAAAAATCATAAAAAATGGTATAAACTGAATTAGAAGTTGAGTGAGATATAGAATTAAAGCTTGTTGAGTCTATTTTCATATAAAAGAAACAGAGCAAGCAAAGGAAGTCTACATTTTGAGATATTTAAATTTTGGTAAGACTGGTTTAGAATAACTTCGTGAGCCCCTGTTCTTACTTTAGAAATTCACTAAAAATTATACAAAAAGAATTATGAGTTATAATTTATAAGTCTGTATTCCTTAGTGAGCCTATTTTCATTAAAATAATCGGAAACACTATATGAAAATCGTACTATGAGATTATTGGTTTTTAGTGAAGAGAGGTCAGAGCAGTAGGACTGTGTAACAGGGGAGAACTTAACTAATAAACTGTACTAATTGGCCACACCAAAAATTCTGGAAACATTATGGTAAGAATATATGTGAGTCTAGTTTCAAATAAAATTAACGGATCTTAATTTGGAGTTCTGTAGCTCAAGATAAAAATAATTTAGTGACTATGACACGGATGGACAGCTTTAATATTCACATAAGTAAATAGTGAAAATTATAGATAATGTTACTTACAAGTGTGTGGTTTATACTAAGGATGTGGATGGAGAGGAGGAGGAGGAAAAATAATAATAAATGAATGACTTGTGTATAAATTGATCACATGCTCGATTATAATTGATAAACGTTGAGGTAGAAATGATACAATGTTTTATTTCAAATATTTATTATGAAACTAAGATTATCGTTGTGGTTTAAAATCGAATTGTAAGTTCATGTAACTTGAATTATATTCTTAAATGCTTGAAATGTATGTTATTGATGTGAATATAATTTGAATGTTCATTGTATGAAAATTGATGAAACATTGATATATTTGGTAAAAAGGGGAAGAAATGCCGGTTGAATGAAAGGAAAATTCGATGGATCTCTGAAAATGAATTGACGGTAAAAAGGATCTAGCCCGGACGGGTGATCCTATCCTGATATAGCCCTCCCGAAGAATATGTGGAAAATGGATTTAGCCCGGACGGGTAATCCGAATTAGGGTTTGAATTTAGCCTGGACTGATAATTCAGATCCAAGCTCATTAGAGTAATTGTCGTTGTAGGGGATTTAGCCTGGACTGGTAATCCCGACAATACTCTATGAGTTTATATTACAGGGGATTTAGCCTGGACTGGTAATCCCGTTGTAAGAATGAGGTTCGCGGGAGTGTGCTCTCTGAAATGGAAATGTGCGCACATGAACATGAATTAACGGACCTGGATTTGTACACTAAAGTGTACCTCTGAAAATCCATCGAAAATTCCAAGAAATTCAACGGGATAAATATGAAAAAATATCAAGGGAGTGGAAATCATGGTATATATTATGTGATATAAGGAAATACGAGTTAATGAGACATGAACGTAGAACTTGGTTGACGAATGAGTTCATTTGTGATTATATATTTGTATATCCTTGAGTCTATTATCTGTATGAATTGGTATTCCAAATGAGTTAATGAGAAGAGTTCTAATATGAAATAATCTTAATTCAAAATGAAATATTATGAAAACGTATTTGAAGTACATTGGTATGTCTTGTATATGTCATTTGAGTTCATAATGTGCAAAGTAATGTATGTGGAAATATGAGATGATGATACTTGTACATGGAATTTATTGGTGGATACGTACATCCAAATTTATATGATAGATTGTAGTGAACATTGAAATTGGGCTCAATAAGTGATTTGTCAATTTAAATTGTGATTGGCAGGAAGGGTTAGTGAATTGCATGTTTATGAATTGTTACACGTATTTGTCGAAATACGAGGAAATGATGGTAATTGATACATGGAAATATGAGACTATGATATATATAAAAACATGACATATGTTTGATAAATGTGTTCATTCATAATTATGGAATGGTGCACCTCAAGTGCACTATATGTGTAAAGAAACTTTTATAGTCAATTTCGGTATTTGAGCGATAAATGGCTTAAATTGTCTGTGAGTATTCCGTACTCTTCGGTAATGCCTCATACTTTATTCCAGCAATGGATACGGGTAGGGGGTGTTACACTTTTTTGTCATGATCATGAACCGTGAGTCGAGTTGAATTCAAGGAGAATAAAGTTCACATTGATTGTAGTTTTAACAAGTCAGTACATGTCTATTTACTTATTTATTGTTTTATGTACAAGATTGAAAGCAATTATCTTATTCTTTGTGAGACACTTATTTTAGTGCATAATTATTGTAACCAAATTGTTATCATTGTTTAGTTTGTAGTTAAGCTTTCAAGGGGAAATATTTAGTGTGTACTACATATTGATAGTGGATTGCCCTTTGGATAAGATTATGTAGACGTAAAAAGTTTCTAAACTATGTAATCAATTTCTATGCCCATTTTAAAATCAACAAACTCTTAGAAAGAATTTAACTTTATTATATTTATATAACAATGAAAAGTGTTGAGGTTGAAGTCCCAACACGTCAGATATGGTTTCAAATAGGAGTTTTCCCTCCCGACTTTATCGAGAGCTCGAGTTTTGTTGAGGATTAGACTCTTGACATGTTGTGTATTATCTTATGTAGGGGATTTTGTCTCCCAACAACGTCGAGGGTCTGAGCAGGTTCACAAAGTAACTATGTCAAGAGCTTGAGTGCCTAAAAAGGCAGTTTGAAGAGGCAGTGTTTCGAGTTAGACCATGCAAAATACGCACAGTTTACCTTTTCAAGCACTAAACGAACACTTGAACTATAGAAAAAATCGAAAGACAGAACCCCTATCCATATCACTTAAATGAACTTTAACTTTTTGTTTATAAACCATAATGCTCTATAAATCTTGTTAGAGTCAAATGAAAGGATGGACTCATGTACACAAGAATTTGACTCAAATGTTTAGTCTAGTGTAAATCGTTGGATTTTTTCTTATGCGCGATCATTGATTTCCCTCTATTTTCTCAAATTCTTCCTCTTAATATACCTATTTCTTCTTTTGTAACATATAAATTTTACGAGTAATTTAAGATTTTACATTAGTTCAATATTAAATTATAACTTATTGAATAAGTGTTTATCTTTTCTTAAAGATAACTTGAATTTGAATTACAATTATAACAAACAAAATCTTATATTATTCATAGTCAACAAACCGGATACAATGTTGAAATTAACGGTATATGGTTGCACTTACATATCATAATTTATCTGTATTCAGTAATTAATGCAAGGAAAAAAATGGAATATCATCTTGATATTCCCTTGTGTAGTTCGTAGCGAGTCAAATAATGTAGGGAATTTTAATGGGGATGGTCCATGAAGTAAGGTAAAATGGAGCAGAGGTTTTATGAGTTTCACACGTTATCATTCCCTTCTCCGGTTATTCGAATAGGGCTATTCCCGGTCCCTAACACATTCACCCCATCAATCTGTGCTAGATTTGTATTGACATTTAGAATCCCACTGCCACCCTCATTACTCATTCTCCCATTGAGGCTCCTATTAGTCAATAATCACAAACTACAAAATCCACTGAATTGGGTTGCACAAGTTATGGTTCAAATTATTTTACATTTTTATTATAAAATATTAAAAATCATTTTGCATCTATGACTAAATTTATTAATCAAAACTGAGATTTTACTTTGATTAGATGAGAATTATTCGAGAAAAATTGAAATTAAGCGAAAGATTAATCTTATCTTACCCTTTTCTTAGTGCCCTCTACGCGACATGGTAGAGGAATTAGTGAAAGTATTTTGTTTCAAATAAAAAGATCAACAAAAAGAACAATACAACAGGCTACAAAACAAAATGAAGAAATAGGAGAAAATGAAAAAAAAAAAGAGAAGCTATTGTACAATGCAAAACCTCTATTTATAACCATTGGGGTGGGAAAAGTTAATGAAGAAAACTAACCCACCAATTATTGAAATAAACATATAATGAACAATCATAATAAATACGTCACAAAGCCCACTAATCAAATAATGATGTGTAAGATGCAAGCAAAAAATAATGATGACACACGAGTGAAAAACGAGAAGCTATCATGAAAAAAATAGTAAAATCAAAATCCAAGCATTGTTGCACCTCACTTCTCGCCAAGCACACTTGTCGTAACAACCTTGCTGTCATTAGCTTTGGGGCAAGCCACTTTATGGCTTCCCCATTGGTTTTGTTGGGGGGGGGGGTAGGGGTAGGGGTAGGGGTAGGGGTGGGAAGGGGAGTGTTGCACCTACGTAAAATACTCCCTCAAAGACCTTGCTAAGTAAATTCCGCTTTGCATGACCACTTCGCCTAGAGAATCTACTAGAAAAAGAGCTACCAAATCCTAAAGGGAATCATTTGGAAGACCATCCTATCACTCTATCACTTCTCAATACAAACTCATAAGAGGATTTTCTTTATCAAAATAAAACAAAAAACAAAAAAAAAATCCAAAATAAAACACTCCCACGAGATTTTCCAAAACTGAACAAATTTTGAAGGAGAGGGAAAATGTTTTCCCAAATCAATTTCAACATTTCCCAACAATTTCACAAATCCTAAAAGAAATTTTCTAAAAAAATACAAAATATGATAGTTGTCGGTCATAGTCAACAAGTCAAGTCAGGTATTAATTAATATCAATCTACTGTACAAATCAAATTAAATAATGTAGGAAGTCAAACTTGTGTAAGTAAATCGGTTTTGGATAGCCAGATTTCCAGGTCTTTACTCTTTTAAAATTTGAAATTTAATATCTATATTTTTAAAAAAAAAAAAAAATTAAATTTTAAAAATTACATTTCATATTTTAAATAAAAATTAAAAGCTTATGAAAAAGCAAAATGTAACATCCTGAATTTTTGGGCCTATGCGTTTAATGGGTGGATATGTTTAATGTGTTAATTTAAGTGTTAGGGGTCCAAATTGGGCTCAGGCTTAGGTAGAGGTCTTGATTAAAATTATCTGTTTGGGCATTATAAGGTTTAAAAGGTAGTATCTATGTTTAAAATACCAAAGTGGGCTTGTGGCCCAATCTTAGGAGGTGACGCCACACAAGGGAGTAAGGGGTCCAAATTTAAGTTTCATGGAGCCCAATTCTTTTAATTTAAGTTAGCTAAATTTTGGGCATTAGGATTAGGTGGAATGGATGGCAACAGGGCTAAAATTTAGGGGTTTTAATGTTTAAAATATGTGGATAATAAGCAGATAAGGTCTATTATTTAGGAATTTATTTTATGTGGATAATAAACAGATAAAGGCTAAAATTTAGGGATTTTAATGATTAAAATATGTGGATAATATGCTGATAAAGGAGGGAGGTGTTAGAGATAATTAAGTCTCTTTTAGATGAGCTAGTAGATTAAGATAAAGAAGAAAAGATAGGATTTATCTGCAAGGTTAGGTAAGTGCCGAAATTTCTATAAATAGGGGGAATATTTCTTCAATTTCGGCATTTGGGTTTTTCTCTCATTCTTTTCTCTTCTTCTCTGAGTAAAAGCCGAAAACTCCTAAAGTTCCATCTTCCTCTTCATTCTCTGCAAAAGCTGAAATCTCTAAGCCAATTCCCTCATCTTCACTTTGATTCAAAAGCCGAAACTCTTTCCATTCTTTTTCTTCCTAGCCGAAAACTTCAAGTCTCTTCCTTGTTTTCTTTTCTTCTTCTCTTTTCCTGTCAGAAACCGAAACTCTTCACTCAAGTATTTTAAAAGCCAAAGACACATCAGCCTTCTCTTGTTCATACTTTTTCCGGGATTTTCCTAAAAGCTGAAATCCCTAGATCTCATCTCCTGTGATTGCCGAATTACTTCTGTGGTGCCTACTTGTGCCGAAATCTGAAGGGAACTTTAGTGGAGTCAATCGCATAGATCTCTGAGTTATAGATCGGTAGCACTCGAATCGTGTTACTTTCGAGATTTCAAGGTAAGAAGATCTATTAGTTTTAATGTGTAAATTCAGGATTTACTAACCCTTGGCCGAATATAGGAGAGGCCCTATTTTCAAATCTTTCTGGCTTTTTGAGCAAAGTTGTAGATCGGTCTAGCAAGGGTATCGACATTAATCAGGTGTGTAACCTTTCTCACTGTTAGACTGTTTGCTAATATATATTCATATGTATAAATCTGCTATACTCTGCTAAATGCCGAAATCCCGGCATAACAAGTGAAAACCCTTGAAAGGCAAAGGCTAATCAACAGGTTAGTGACTTCTGTCCTATTTCAGTGATTATTCCTGTTAAAACGATATGCTTTGTATGACGATTTCTTTGTATGCTTGGGGTTGGGAAATTGATGAAAAGGGGAAGTGATCTGTTCTGGTGGCTTTTGCCATTTCAGCCTGGTGACTCTGTCACAACTCTGACAATGAGCAGCACGACTGCCATCAACGGCGTGTAGCGGTGCGGGTTGATTGTCGAAATCCCCTATGGTGTGAACGGCTGGTACGGGAGGCGTGTAGCGGATGGAAACTTAGGATTTGGGTTGGGCTTGCATAATTTTTTTATTATATATATATTAAACTGTTATTCTGTTCTGTGGGGCTAAGGCCCAAATCTAATGGTTCACAAGGGTTGCACACTGAGTCTCGCGACTCAACCAATTTTTTAACAATTTCAGGTAGCACCTAGTGCATCGGACCGGGCTGGAGAGGAGCGCGAGGTGGCCATGCGAGAGAGTATTCTATTCCAGCAGAAGACTTTATTCAGAATATTGTTTTTAATATTTTCAATTAATGGGTTTTAAATTTCCTTGTAATAAGGCCATGGGCCACTAGACTATTATTTATGTTTTGGTTTTATGTTGGGCTTTTATTACTGGGCTTTTAAGTTTTATGTTTTAAATTAAGTTAAGACATGTATGAAATTACAGTTTTGTTTAAAATTCACCAAGGTAATTTATAACTTTATATTTTATATGAATTAATGAATTATTAAGTTTTCGGTATAAATGTTTAAACCTAGTAATTGTTTTCCAAAATGCGACATGTTTTGTAAAATCCCTTAAGTGACATACCAGATCCGGTTGTAGCATTTGGGCCGGGTTTGGGGTGTTACACAAAACGTCTTTAAAATTTTAAAAATATAAAATATAAATGATATTAAAATATAAATAAAATTCTAAAATTTAATATTATCTAAACTGGACCAACGATTTTAAATTTTAAAAGAGTACAGGGGTTTAGTCAAGGTTTTAAAATTTAATCTTTATTCTTCAATTTTGAGAGATTGAGTCCATGTACTTTTTTATTTAAAAACCTTGGTCTCTCTAATTAAATTTTACCATTAAAGTTAAAAATGCCAAAGATTTAGACACTTTTTAACCCTCAACATTTACAGTTTTTTGTCAATTTGGTGCTTAGCCTTTAAAAATACATATTTTTTTTAAATTAATTTTTTTCATATTTTAAATAAAAACATAAAAATTAAAAAATCAAATGACCTGTGAATCGGTATGATAATACTCTAGAACGTCATATTTTTATGTGCTAATTGCATATTTATTTTGAGTATGATTCTACTAATTTGGGCTATTTATGGTCTTTTATCTTGTAGGGACTAAATTCGAGGCAAAAGCAAAATTAAGGGCCAAAAGTGTGAATTTAGAGATAAAATGGGTCAATGTGCGACACAGAGAAAAGTTGGTGCCAAAAGTGCAAGCATGGAGGACACAAGGGTTGAAATGCAAAAAGAAGAGTTTTTATTCTATTAGACTCTATTTTAATTATATTAGGATAATTAATATTAAGATAATTATTAGGGATTATTTAATTTTAGGATTTACTTTATTTATCTTTATTTATCTTTGATTATTTGTATTTATCTTTTGGGAGTTTAAGTATGATTAGACTATCTCCCCTAGCACTATAAATAGGTGGAGAGGTGACTCAAATTGATGTTTTCTTTTTTTGAAAAATACTAGTCTTTTATTCTTTCCATATTTTCCTTTAATAAAATTTCCTTTTCTATTTTTATAATTATTTTGTTTTACATCTCACCCATGAGCCACTAAAATCCATCTAGCCAAAGGTTGCCGAAAATCCCCAAAAAGGGTTTTTGAGGTTTAGAATCCGTACTTAGCCTTCTCAATAGGGTATTCATCGTTTCTCCGCATTACGGGGCTGACGCTTTCGTCCATGTCCCTTAAGAAGTGATCTTTTCAACGTGTGCAAGGAGCGGCCGCTTTGTATATTTTGAGAAGGTTGCACAGTCGGTTCGTTAGCTTACTGTGTCAGAGGTTGGCGAGCCCAAGAGACAAAATAGCGTGGGATTCGCCATTGAGAAACGTTGATCTAGCATAGGTGATCCCACAAGAGTGATTGTTGGCTATAGTCAGGTTCCACCAAATTGAAATCTAAATCCTTGGAGCTGGTGGTCGTAGGCGTCCTCTTCCACTATAACTGGCTTATTCGGTTTGAGAAAGATCATCTAAAAGCCAAGGATTGAACCCAAGGCGGATCGAGGCAACCGGAGGCTGGAATCTCCCCATAAGAATTTTCTTAACTCAACTCTATTTCCTATTTTTAATTTTCGCAATTTCAATTCACTTTAAATTCTGTTTTTTTTATTTTTATTTTTATTTTTCCAGATCGAAATTATTAATTCTGTTTTTTTTTTCCAGGAACACAAGTTTTCTTGGTCAAGAAATTGTCCAAGATTTCAAGAACGAGCATTCGCACAATCCGGTCCCTGAGGATTCGACCGTACTTCCCCTTTACTATTATTTTTATCATTTTACAGGGAATAGGATATTTTTGGTGCTTTCAACGACGCATCACGGTACTAACTGGTCGAACCTAACTAAAAACTAAAAAGTTTTTATTTTTCTTAATTTTTAAATTTGTATTTAAAATATGAAAAAAAATAATCTTTAAAATTTATTTATTTTATTTAAAGTATAGGGACAAAATTTAAAATTTTAAAAGAATATAGGGACCTAGAAATCAAGCTACTCCAAATCGATTTCCTTTCACAAATTTGACTTTTTGCATCATTTGATTTGACCTGTAGAGTGGGTTGACATTAATTGATATCTAACTTAACTTGTTGATTGAAACCGACACGTGACACATTTTGTGCTTTTTTTTCTAAACAAAATTTTTGGGATCGGTGAAATTTTTGAGAAATGTTAAAACCGTTTTGAGGAGTCTAATTTCTCCTCTCTCTTTTAAAATTTGTTTTTATTTTGAAACATATTATGGAGTGTTTTATTTTGAATTTTTTTAAAAAAATTGTTTCATTTTATAAAATAAATCCCCACTAAAGCAAAGTCTTACTTTGATTAATTACATCAAGTCAACTCCAAGATCCCTTAGTCTATCACTCTATTCTATTGACTGTGACTTACACCTGACACATTTTGTGTTTTTTTCTAAACAAAATTTTTGGGATCAGTGAAATTTTTGAGAAATGTTGAAATCCCTTTGAGGAGCTTAATTTCTCCTCTCTCTTTTAAAATTTATTTTTATTTTGAAACATATTATGGAGTGTTTTATTTTGATTTTTTTAAAAAAACTATTTTATTTTGATAAAATAAATCCTCACTAAAACAAAGTCTTAACTTTGACTAAATACATCAAGTCAACTCCAACATCCCTTGACCTACCACTCTATTCTTTAAACCTAGTTAGGTGGTAAGATTTATATTTGATGAGACTCTATTCTTTAAACCTAGTTAGGTGGTAAGATTTATATTTGATGAGACTCAAATAAGCTCTAAACCATCTATAAAATAATTTTTTTTATTAAAAAGCTGAAGTAGTCTATTACTCAATGGAGCTCGCAGTAAACTAGGCTTGCTTATGGTGGCCCGACACAAAGGCGCCCACTTGAAAAGTGGGAGGATTTGAGAAAAAAAAGGCTTGAAAAATGGGCTTTAACAAAAAAATAAGACTCGTTTAAAAAATGGGCTAGGCTCGAATAAGGCATTTTTGGACCGGGTCCGGCCTGAATTCAAAAAATGACAAAAAAATCTACTATTTTTTTATTATTTTAATGCTATTTGTCGAAACCTTTTTTTTTTTGAAATCGACTTTGTCGAAACCATTTTTTGTGTTTGGAAAACGAGCCGGCTTGAAAAAGGAAAATGGAGTCGCCACCAATCTTTTTTGAAGTGTGATTGAGTCACTTTATAAAACATTTTGGTCTACGAATTTTAAGAAAACAGGTCCGGGAGTCGGTTACGCACGAGAAAGGATTAGCACCCTCGCAACGCCCAAAATTGGTACCTTATCGATTGATTAATGTCCTAATATCGAAAATTAGAAGAGATTTTAAAATACTAATCCTTTAGAAAACGTTTGAATAATTCGAATTAGATATCGAAATTCTCTTGTTTCGAATGAATGAAATATCACATCCAGCACATTATGATACGATGTTTCAAACCCTTGACACCAAGATCATTTCATGATTTCCAAAATTCATGCACTTAAATTTTAAAAAAAGGTATTCCGTTATTTGGCCAAACGAAAAAAACCGAAACCCAGCACATTTGGGCACGATTCCTCGAATTTCCAAACATGAAATATTGCCTTATTTTCGAAGTTGAGAAAACACGGTCAAAATCTTAAAAGGATATTTAGTCCTTTGGACGAACGAAAAATCGAGACCCAGCACGTTAGGGCACAATTTCCTGAACTTCCAAGCACAAAATATTAACTTTGTGAAACCCTTTTTATGAATTTGGGTAAAAAAGTAAATAAAAGCAAAAATAAAAAAATCATTAAAATATAATTCAAAATCCTCAATCTACATGAAATGATAGGAACAAGAATGAATAAATCATAATAGTAAAAAAATAAAATAAAAATAGCAATGATGATGTTGATAATAAAAATAATAATGAGAATGATAAATATAAATATAATAATAATATGTGTATATATAAAAAAATAGTGGCAAATAAAAAAAAATGATAATAGTTCTAATGAGTATAATAATTATAAAATTAAAAAGATATGGTAGTAGTACTATTAAAATAATAATTACAATAAAAATAATAATAATGATACTAAATTCGTGATAATAATATTAATAGTAATGAAAATAATAATAAAAATGATAGGAAAAATAAAAATAATATTAATAATAAATAATAGTAACAATATTGAAATTAATAGTGATAATAATTATAATGATAGTAATAGATATAATAATAATAGTATAATAATAATAATAATAATTATTATTATTATTATTATTATTATGTAAACAATAGTATTAATAATAACAAAACAATAATAATAATATTAGAGTTAATAGGGATAAATAAAATAATAATGAAAATAGAAATAATAAATAGTACCATTGAAAGTAATAATAATATTAGTAATAAAATAACGATAATAATAAATATAAGAAATAAGATTATAATAACAAAATAATAGTGGTAGTAAATAAATAATAATAATAATACAAAGGAATATAATAATAATGATAAAGTGACAGGAAAACATAAAACAATAATAGCAATGGTAATATTAAATAGTAGGTATAATAATAAATATTTAAAAATAATAATAATAATTAATTTGAAAACAAAGTAAAATAGGGACTAAATTGAATTTAAAACAGGAGTTTGGGGCAATATCAAGAACGAATGAAGGTAAAAGGACCAAATCGTGATGCACTGCAACGTGGAGGGACCAAAACAGAAAATAACCCCACCCTCTGAAACGATGTCGTTCGTACGCAGACCAAATTGAAACAGAGAAAAAATTATTGGGTCAAATTGGGAATAATGTAAACTTGGTTTAGAAGGAAAAAAATGTGGAAGGACTAAAATCACAATTATCCCACCAGCATAAAAATAACGATAATAATAAATATAAGAAATACGATTATAATAACAAAATAATAGTGGTAGTAAATAAATAATAATAATAATACAAAGGAATATAATAATAATGATAAAGTAACAGGAAAACATAAAACAATAATAGCAATGGTAATATTAAGCAGTAGGTATAATAATAAATATTTAAAAAAATAATAATAATAATTAATTTGAAAACAAAGTAAAATAGGGACTAAATTGAATTTAAAATAGGAGTTTGGGGCAATATCAAGAATGAATGAAGGTAAAAGGACCAAATCGTGATGCGCGTGCAACGTGGATGGACCAAAACAGAAAATAACCCCACCCTCTGAAACGGTGCCGTTCGGACGCGGACCAAATTGAAATAGATAAAAAATTATTGGGTCAAATTGGGAATAATGTAAACTTGATTTAGAAGGAAGAAAATACGGAAGGACTAAAACCGCAATTATCCCACCCGCATAAAAACACGCGGATCTTCCCCTTGGAGCGGGTCGGGTCGCGAGTCAGAGGCCCAAAACGACGTCGTTTTGGCCTCTAGACCCAACACCCAAAACGGCGCCGTTTTACTAGATTATAAAAACCAAATTTCCTTAAAAAAAATTTCATTTTCAGCCTTTCTTTTCCAAAAATTTCAAAAAAAACTCTCTCAATCCTTTTCTCTCCCCCTTCCTTTTGATCGACGGTGGCCGAAAACCCCAAAAGGTAAAAATTTTCCCTTTTTTGTATATATGGGTTTTGTTTTAAAAAACGAAGAGAAAAAGGAAAAAAAGTAAACAGATTCGAAACAGAAAAAAAAAAGAAAAGAAAAAAAAATCAAAACCTTGTTGATTTGCTCTGATTTTGTGTTGATTTCTCGTAAAAATGTACTGTTTGTGTGCTTTCAAAAATAAATAAATCCAAAATCCGTTTTTTTACATCATATTTCTTTCAGCTTTATAACCTATTTTACAATTGTTTGGTGCTTGTTTGTAGGTGCGTGATCGAACACGTCTCTGACGTGGGGTGGTGGAGTGGCACACGTCGCGGGAGGGTGGCATTCGGCACGTGAGGGTTGGCTGCTGGCGGCGCTATTGCTGCTAGGGTTTTGGCTTTGTTTTTTTGTTTTTGGGTCTGGTGGGCTTAGGTTAATTTGGGCTAAAATTTGTTAATTTTATTGGGTTTTGGGCCTGCTGTGGAAGATTAGTTAATGGGCTGTAATTTTGGGGTAAAAAATTGGGTCGTACAAACTTTTTATAAAAAAAAAAAATGGGAGTCGCCACTAATCGTTTTTATATGAGGTATAATCGGATCACCTCGAAACTTAATCTTTTTGATAAAAAGGTTTAATTTATTAAAACAATGTTTTTTGGTCTACCAAAAATCCAGAAAACGGGTTCGGGAGTCGGCTACACACGAGGAAGGATTAGCACCCTCGTGATGCCCTGGTGTCGAAAATTGAAAACTCGAAAAGAATTTAAAATAAGATCCATCTTTATATTGTGTTATTCTTGATTAAAATTAGTAGAATAAATCAAAATGTATAAAATGTATCATTATCTCGAAGTAACAAAATGTCACATCTTGTAAGTTAGCACATGACACCTCGTATTTTTGAGAATAAGTTTGCCTTTTATTTTTTATTTGAAATCTTATTGATTTTAAATTTAAAAATAATATTCGGTTATTTAGATTTAACGAGGAAATTGAAACCCCGTAAGTTAAGGTACGTTTTCTCGAATTTCCCAAATACAAAACATTGTCTTATTTTGAAATTTTTTTTTTGCTTATTTGGGTAAGAATTAATGATATACGAATAAAATGTTACGTTAATGAATGACGACAACATAGATATGCTAATAAGCCATTCCTTGTAACACCCCCTACCCGTATTCGTTGCCGGAATAGGGTATGAGGCATTACCTAAGTTTAACGAGTTAATATTATTTTTATTATGAATTCAATATAGTCCTTTTATAATATCCAGTCTTCCCTGCAATTTTAAAACTAAACAATCCAGTCCAATTCAAACCAAATCATACTTCTACTATAATTATATTATTTAGCATATTTATCACAGTTTACTTTAATACATACTCATTAAACAAGTTTTAGTATTTATATAATCATCAAACATATACATGCCATATAAATCAAAAAGGAAATTTACAAAAGCTACCGGAGATAATCTTGATAGTGTGATCCTCAGTGTTGATCCGATCCTCCGTATATTTACACGTCAATCTACATGAGACATTGAATACACTCAAGTAAGTTTATAGAAACTTAGTAAGTTCATAGGCATAAAATATAAATCTTACCAAACATTCATACACTTATACATTATGTACAATTACTAAGTTCACCTGTCAACCACAATTTGGTGAGTGCTTTCGTATAATCTTACTACCATTTATCCATTTACTTTAACTCTTTTGGGCCCTTTTTGTCACTTACCATTCTTAATCAAATTAGGGAACGGTTACGGAAAATTGAGTACTTCACTTCCACTTTTCACTGATCAGGTAGCCGAAGCTACCACTTTTCACTGATCAGGTAGCCGAAACTACCACTTTTCACTGATCAGGTAGCCGAAGCTACCACTTTTCACTGATCAGGTAGCCGAAGCTACCACTTTTCACTTTCACTTGCCACTGATCAGAAGTACTCAAATCCGATGTTCCGCTCAATTTGATCATTTAATCACTTTTCGCATTGTCATTTTATCCTTAACTTATCAACAAATATATCTCATCATACATGATATAATTCATAGGATTTACATTTAATCATTAAATTTCAGCCATATGAACTTACCTGAGTCGATTTGCAGAATTTGAGAAAATTCAGGGACTATTCAGCTACTTTTTCTTTTCCTCGACTTGTTTCGGGTTCTTGATTTGCAGTAAAAATATGAAAAACCAGCTTAGAGAAAACCCTTCTATGGTGTTTTGCTGATGAGAATGCAGAAAAATAAAGAGAAATCTAGATAATTCCACTTTAGTCCTAGCTTTATTAAGTAAATTTTACAATATTCCAATTTTGCCCTTACCTCTCCTTATTTTCTTTCTGATTTCATTCCCTTGCCGTCCAGCCCAAATAGACCTTGGGTCTATTTTCCTTTTAAGCCCTCTTTCTTTTATCATTTAAGCTATTTAATCATTTCTCATAACTTTGCATTTATTACAACTTAGTCCTTTTTGTTCAATTAACTATCGGAACTTTAAAATTTCTTGACGAAACTTTAATACTAACTTATTAACACTCCATAAGTATTTATAAAATATTTATGGCTAGATTAAAAATCTCCGAGGTCTCGATACCTCGTTTTCGATTCTAATTATTTTTTTCCTTTTTTTTAATACACTATTTACTATTTCAATTTTCTTTTAACTTCACATTTAACTTATACTCACTAAATTAATAATATTTTCTACTCACTTGTCGGATTTAGTGACCTCGAATCACCATTCCGACACCACTGAAAATTTAGGCTATTACAACTCTCCCCCCCTTTTAAGAAATTTCGTCCTCGAAATTTCGTACCTGTGAATAAATTCGGATACTGAAATCTCATCAATTCCTCCGTCTCCCAGGTTGCCTCCTCCAATCATGTCGATTCCATAACACTTTAACTAGTGGTACATGTTTATTTCTCAACTCTTTAACTTCCCGAGCTAGAATTTTCACCGGTTCCTCTGAATAGGTCATATCGGGTTGGAGCTCTATTTCCGTATGAGGAATTACATGTGATGGATCTGATCTGTACCGTCTCAACATAGATACATGAAACACGTTATGAATCTTTTCAAGCTCCGGAGGCAAAGCCAATCTATAAGCTACCGGACCGATTCTTTCAATGATTTCATACGGCCCGATAAATCGTGGGCTGAGTTTTCCCTTTCTGCCGAACCGCAAAACTTTCTTCCACGGTGACACTTTCAAAAATACACGATCACCCACATTAAACTCTATATCTCTTCTCTTCAAATCTGCATATGACTTTTGTCGATCGGATGCAGCTTTTAGACATTCTCGAATAATACGAACTTTTTCTTCGGTTTCCCGAATCAAGTCCACCCCCACTAGTTTTGGCTCACTTAATTCAGACCAATATAATGGAGTTCTACATTTTCTCCCATATAGAGCTTCAAACGGTGCCATTTTAATACTAGTTTGATAACTATTATTATAAGCAAATTCAGCTAAAGGTAAATACCTTTCCCAACTGCTGCCAAACTCAAGTATAGAGCACCTTAACATATCTTCTAAAATCTGAATCACTCGCTTTGACTGTCCATCTGCCTGGGGATGAAAAGCTGTGCTGAAATTTAATTTGGTGCCCAAAGCTTCTTGTAATTTACTCCAAAATCTCGAGGTAAATCTCGGATCTCGATCTGAAATAATAGATATTGGCACCCCATGTAATCTCACTATCTCTGACACATATAACTCCGCTAACTTTTCAAGTGGATAATCTACTCTGACCGGAATAAAATGTGCTGATTTAGTTAACCGATCAATAATCACCCAAATCGAATCTTTCTTCTTCGGAGTTACTGGTAATCCGGATACAAAATCCATCGTGACATGTTCCCATTTCCACTCTGGAATCATAATGGGCTGTAACAACCCTGTCGGCACTTGATGCTCGGCTTTCACCTGCTGACAAATTAAACATCTTGCCACATATTCACAGATTTCCCGTTTCATTCTGGGCCACCAATACATTTTCTTCAAATCACAATACATTTTCGTACTACCCGGGTGAATAGAACACATGCTACTGTGAGCCTCTGATAAAATATCATTTTTCAAGTCTAAATTATTCGGAACACATATTCTATTACGATAATATAACATACCATTTTCATCAATGGAGTATTCTGGGCTTAACTCATTTTGAACCATCTGTCGTTTCGACATCAACTCTGGGTCTTCATCTTGTAGCTCCCGAATCCGTTGAAAGAACACAGGTTTAGCTTTTAATTCTGCTAGTACAGAACCATCTTCATTAATAGATAAGTGAGCATTCAATGCCCGTAATGTAAATAATGATGATTTTCGACTAAGTGCATCTGCTACAACATTTGCTTTCCCTGGATGATAGTCAATGACAAGATCATAATCTTTCAGCAGCTCTAACCATCGTCTCTGTCTCAAATTTAACTCTTTTTGATTCATTAAATACTTTAAGCTTTTATGATCAGTATACACGTAACATTTCTCACCATATAAATAATGTCTCCATATCTTCAAAGCAAACACGATCGCTGCCAATTCCAAATCACGAGAAGCATACGCCACCACTTTCCCTGACTGCATAAGTACACAACCCAAACCATTCAAAGACGCATCACTATAAACCACAAACGGTACACCCGATTCTGGTTGAGTCAACACTGGAGCCTCTGTTAACATCTTTTTCAACTGATCGAAACTTTGCTGACATTCAGTTGACCATATAAATTCAACATTCTTTTGTAGTAATCGAGTCAACGGTAAGGTAATCCTTGAGAAATCTTTGACAAATCGACGATAATAACCTGCCAGTCCTAGAAAACTCCGTACTTCAGTAACATTCTTCGGAACTTTCCAATTTATCACTGCTGTTACCTTACTTGGATCTACTCTAATTCCATCAGCTGATACAATATGACCCAAAAACGCAACTTCCTGGAGCCAAAACTCACATTTGCTGAATTTCGCATACAACTGTTTCTCCCGCAAAATCTGTAATACAATCTTTAAATGTTGTGCATGTTCAGACTCTGTTTTTGAATAAATCAATATATCATCAATGAACACAACCACAAATCTATCCAAATATGACTGAAAAATTCGATTCATCAAATCCATAAATGCAGCAGGAGCATTGGTTAAACCAAATGGCATCACCAAAAATTCATAGTGACCATACCGGGTTCGGAAGGCAGTTTTTGGCACATCACACTCTTTAACTTTCAACTGATAATACCCGGATCGAAGATCTATCTTGGAAAATACTACAGCACCTTTCAACTGATCAAATAGATCATCAATACGAGGCAAAGGATATTTATTCTTTATCGTTACCTTATTTAACTGCCTGTAATCTATACACAGTCTTAAGGAACCGTCCTTCTTTTTCACAAACAAGACAGGTGCACCCCAGGGCGACATACTCGGTCTGATGAACCCTTTATCTAATAACTCTTGCAACTGCGTCTTCAACTCTCTTAATTCTGTTGGAGCCATTCTGTACGGTGTTACTGAGATAGGAGCTGTTTCGGGAATCACATCAATTGCAAATTCAACTTCTCTGTCGGGTGGTAAACCGGGTAACTCTTCAGGAAACACATCAGAAAATTCATTCACCACTGGTACTTGTTCGAGCTTTAAATCGGAACTCCGAGTATCAAGAATATAGGCCAAGAATGCTTCGCTGCCTTTACGTAATAACCTCTGAGCAGAGAGAGCTGAAATAATTCTGACTGTATCACCCATATTTTCAAACCCAACTGAAATTACATCCCCTGTTTGACATTTCAAACTGATATGTTTATCACGACAATTCACTACCGCTTCATATTTCATTAACCAGTCCATCCCAAAAATAATATCAAATTCCCGAAAAGGTAACAACATCAAATCAGCGGGGAATTCATAGCCTTTCACTATCAGTGGACAATTTCGACATATCAAATTAACTGTTACACTTTGACCTAATGGATTAGTGACTTGTATATCAAATTCAGTGGACTCAACAGAAAGTTCCTTTTCAGATACTAGCATAGCACAAATATATGAATGAGTAGACCCAGGGTCTATTAATGCATAAACAGTAACATCATAAAGATAGAAAGTACCAGCAATTACATCAGGAGCCGTAGCCTCTTCTCTTGCTCGAATGGCGTAAGTACCTGCTGGTGCTCTATTTTCTGATCGACTAACTGATTCTCTCATACCCGAACGGTTAGTCCCTGTAGCACTGCTCTGACCCGAACGTCTATTTCTTTGGGGAGTGATTCTCTGTATCTCTTTCTGTTCCACTTCATTTTTTTGCAGCTGGGGACAATCTCGAATAAGATGATCAGTAGCCCCACATTTATAACAAGCCCCCATCTTAATCCTGCATTCACCGAAATGATGTCTTCCACAATATTGACACTTAGGTCGAGGAGCATCCTGAACACTGCTCACACTTGCTGCAGGTCTATCAAACACCTTGAAATCGGATTGTCTTGATCTACCTCTACTCAATTTTCCTGGCACTGATGTAGTTCGACTACTTTCTTCTCTAAATTTCTTTACCGGCAAATCTGAAAATGACTTAGAAGCACCTCTTTTGAATGACTCTTTACTTTTTCGATCTCGTTGCATTTTTCTATTATATACTTCTTCGAGCTTTTGAGCACGGTCTGACAGAACAACGAACTCCCGTATTTCATTGCCCCCAATCATCATTCTAATCTCATCATTTAACCCTTCTTCAAATCTGATACACATTTCTTCTTCAGTAGGTACAATGTCTCGGGCATATTTGCTGAGGTAGACAAATTCTCTTTCGTATTCAGCCACTGATTTATTTCCCTGCCGTAAATCAAGAAATTCCCTTTTCTTTTTATCCAAATACCGTCTGCCCACATATTTCTTCTTAAATTCATTTTGGAAAAATTCCCAAGATATTTTCTCTGCTGGTACCACGGCCTCAATCGTTTCCCACCAACTATAAGCCTCTTCTTTCAGTAGGGACACAGCACATCTCAAATAATCATCTGGTGAGCAAGCCATTTCTTTAAAAATTCTTATCAAACTCTGTAACCAGTATTCAGCTTTGACGGGGTCATCATCAGTCCTTCCCCGAAATTCTTCAGCCCCAAGTTTTCTAAGCCTTTCCAATGGAGAACGCTTACTGAATTCAGTCGTTGTAGGAGGTGGAGGAGCAACCGAGGGTACCACTGATGGAGCAGTGGTGGGAGAAGGTGGCTGAGCCTGATTTCTTTCTTGCATCGTTTCAGTATACCACTGATTCATAATCCCATAAATCATATTCTTCAATTCTTGCTCTCACATTAAAGAAATCGGAACATCACTGCTTGTTGCTCGTTCGGAAATCTGTATTCTACTGTTAACTTCTTCCTGCTCAGTACGTTCAGGTCTATCTGACATCTCTATAATTGGAAAGTATCTATAAAAATAACAAATATTAGATCAGATCATACACATCACACTATCACAGATTTATATGGCATGTATTTCTAAACACTTTATACATCACAATTGTTCCGAGAACCGGCTAAACCGGGCTCTGATACCACTAAATGTAACACCTCCTACTCGTATTCGTTGCCGGAATAGGGTATGAGGCATTACCTAAGTTTAACGAGTTAATATTATTTTTATTATGAATTCAATATAGTCCTTTTATAATATCCAGTCTTCCCTGTAATTTTAAAACTAAACAATCCAGTCCAATTCAAACCAAATCATACTTCTACTATAATTATATTATTTAGCATATTTATCACAGTTTACTTTAATACATACTCATTAACAAGTTTTAGTATTTATATAATCATCAAACATATACATGCCATATAAATCAAAAAGGAAATTTACAAAAGCTACCGGAGATAATCTTGATAGTGTGATCCTCAGTGTTGATCCGATCCTCCGTATATTTACACGTCAATCTACATGAGACATTGAATACACTCAAGTAAGTTTATAGAAACTTAGTAAGTTCATAGGCATAAAATATAAATCTTACCAAACATTCATACACTTATACATTATGTACAATTACTAAGTTCACCTGTCAACCACAATTTGGTGAGTGCTTTCGTATAATCTTACTACCATTTATCCATTTACTTTAACTCTTTTGGGCCCTTTTTGTCACTTACCATTCTTAATCAAATTAGGGAACGGTTACGAAAAATTGAGTACTTCACTTCCACTTTTCACTGATCAGGTAGCCGAAGCTACCACTTTTCACTGATCAGGTAGCCGAAGCTACCACTTTTCACTGATCAGGTAGCCGAAGCTACCACTTTTCACTGATCAGGTAGCCGAAACTACCACTTTTCACTGATCAGGTAGCCGAAGCTACCACTTTTCACTGATCAGGTAGCCGAAGCTACCACTTTTCACTGATCAGGTAGCCGAAGCTACCACTTTTCACTGATCAGGTAGCCGAAGCTACCACTTTTCACTTTCACTTGCCACTGATCAGAAGTACTCAAATCCGATGTTCCGCTCAATTTGATCATTTAATCACTTTTCGCATTGTCATTTTATCCTTAACTTATCAACAAATATATCTCATCATACATGATATAATTCATAGGATTTACATTTAATCATTAAATTTCAGCCATATGAACTTACCTGAGTCGATTTGCAGAATTTGAGAAAATTCAGGGACTATTCAGCTACTTTTTCTTTTCCTCGACTTGCTTCGGGTTCTTGATTTGCAGTAAAAATATGAAAAACCAGCTTAGGGAAAACCCTTCTATGGTGTTTTGCTGATGAGAATGCAGAAAAATAAAGAGAAATCTAATAATTCCACTTTAGTCCTAGCTTTATTAAGTAATTTTGCAATATTCCAATTTTGCCCTTACCTCTCCTTATTTTCTTCTGATTTCATTTCCTTGCCGTCCAGCCCAAATAGACCTTGGGTCTATTTCCTTTTAAGCCCTCTTTCTTTATCATTTAAGCTATTTAATCATTTCTCATAACTTTGCATTTATTACAACTTAGTCCTTTTTGTTCAATTAACTATCGGAACTTTAAAATTTCTTGACGAAACTTTAATACTAACTTATTAACACTCCATAAGTATTTATAAAATATTTATGGCTAGATTAAAAATCTCCGAGGTCTCGATACCTCGTTTTCGATTCTAATTATTTTTTTCTTTTTTTTAATACACTATTTACTATTTCAATTTTTTTTTAACTTCACATTTAACTTATACTCACTAAATTAATAATATTTTCTACTCACTTGTCGGATTTAGTGACCTCGAATCACCATTCCGACACCACTGAAAATTTAGGCTATTACAATTTGATACCAAATCATACTTCTACTATAATTATATTATTTAGCATATTTATCACAGTTTACTTTAATACATACTCATTAAACAAGTTTTAGTATTTATATAATCATCAAACATATACATGCCATATAAATCAAAAAGGAAATTTACAAAAGCTACCGGAGATAATCTTGATAGTGTGATCCTTAGTGTTGATCCGATCCTCCGTATATTTACACGTCAATCTACATGAGACATTGAATACACTCAAGTAAGTTTATAGAAACTTAGTAAGTTCATAGGCATAAAATATAAATCTTACCAAACATTCATACACTTATACATTATGTACAATTACTAAGTTCACCTGTCAACCACAATTTGGTGAGTGCTTTCGTATAATCTTACTACCATTTATCCATTTACTTTTACTCTTTTGGGCCCTTTTTTTCACTTACCATTCTTAATCAAATTAGGGAACGGTTACGGAAAATTGAGTACTTCACTTCCACTTTTCACTGATCAGGTAGCCGAAGCTACCACTTTTCACTGATCAGGTAGCCGAAACTACCACTTTTCAATGATCAGGTAGCCGAAGCTACCACTTTTCACTGATCAGGTAGCCGAAGCTACCACTTTTCACTGATCAGGTAGCCGGAGCTACCACTTTTCACTTTCACTTGCCACTGATCAGAAGTACTCAAATCCGATGTTCCGCTCAATTTGATCATTTAATCACTTTTCGCATTGTCATTTTATCCTTAACTTATCAACAAATATATCTCATCATACATGATATAATTCATAGGATTTACATTTAATCATTAAATTTCAGCCATATGAACTTACCTGAGTCGATTTGCAGAATTTGAGAAAATTTAGGGACTATTCAGCTACTTTTTCTTTTCCTCGACTTGCTTCGGGTTCTTGATCTATCATTGTAAAATCATTCACTTATCAGTATTGATTTCACCTTTACTCTATTTCATATCCTTAAGGATTACAACCCACATATAAGTAACATGGTCTATAATTTAACTATTTACTTGTATGGATATTCAAGCTGTCCATCCGTGTCACAGTCACTATATTATTTTTATCTTGAGCTACAGAACTCCAAATTATGATCCGTTAATTTTCCTTGAAACTAGACTCGCATATCTTCTTACCATAAAATTTTTGAATTTTTGGTTGGCCAATAAGTACAGTTTATTCTTTAAAGTCACCCCTGTTCTGCTGTCTGACAGTTCCGACCCATCTTCACTAAAAATTAATTATCTCCTTTTACAGGATTCGAATGATGTTAACGTTTATTTCTATTGAAAATAGACTTACTCATACCAAATCATTATGAGTTATTTCAAACCTATTGGATTTCAGAATTTCCACATAAAAACCCTAACTTCAAATTCTTTTAAAATTAGGTCCCAAACATTCACTTTCTATTCAATTCTTTCAATAAAATCAGCATATAAACCATTTAAAGTTATAATTCCATGCTAAATCATCATATACTTCCAGCACATAGTCATAGAAACTTTCAACTTCATTCATAAAATCTAAAACTAATGAATTCACCAAGTGGACCTAGTTGTAAAAGTCACAAAACACAAAAATTTCAAGAAATAATCAAGAATTGAACTTACTTGCAGTAAAAATATGAAAAACCAGCTTAGGGAAAACCCTTCTATGGTGTTTTGCTGATGAGAATGCAGAAAAATAAAGAGAAATCTAGATAATTCCACTTTAGTCCTAGTTTTATTAAGTAAATTTTGCAATATTTCAATTTTACCCTTATTTCTCCTTATTTTCTCTGGTTTCATGCCCTTGCCGTCCAGCCCAAATACACCTTGGGTCTATTTGCCTTTTAAGCCCTCTTTCTTTTATCATTTAAGCTATTAATCATTTCTCATAACTTTACATTTATTATTAATTTGTAATAGCCTAAATTTTCAGTGGTGTCAGAATGGTGATTCGAGGTCACTAAATCCGACAAGTGAGTAGAAAATATTATTAATTTAGTGAGTATAAGTTAAATGTGAAGTTAAAAAAAATTGAAATAGTAAATAGTGTATTAAAAAAAAGAAAAAAAAATAATTAGAATCGAAAACGAGGTATCGAGACCTCGGAGATTTTTAATCTAAAAAAAAAGTATTAACTCGTTAAACTTAGGTAATGCCTCATACCCTATTCCGGCAACGAATACGGGTAGGGGGTGTTACATTCCTAGTACATATAATGGCTATAATCATATAATGCATATCAATTTAATACCAATATTAACAATCAAAAAATAAAATGAATGATAAAATAAATAATAACAATGATAACAATAATAATAATAATAATGACAAAACAAATGCACAAAAGCAAATATCAGTTTTTAAATATAATAAGAACAAGGGAATAAATAAATAGATACATAAATAAATATTGAGGAAATAATTAATGAATATTAAAATAAAAAGGACCAAATTTAAATATAAATGAAATTAGAAGTACAATTTGTAATAAATACATAAATAATGATACAATGGATAATAATAGTAATAGAAGAAGAAGAAGAACAATATATGTAGTAAAAACATAAATAATCTAATTCTTTATATATATATATATATATATATAGGGTAATAAATAGATAGATGAATAAATAAAAAAAAATAAAGGCACAAATAAAAAATAATCAATGAAAGAAAATTAAAGATTTAAACGAAGGAATAATGAATAAATGGACACCGGGATAAAATAAAAGGTAAATAAATGAATGATGTGCGAATAAATAAATAAATAAATGAATAAAATGCAAGAAATAATAAATAAACAAGTAAATAAATGAATGAATCAAATAAAGAATTAAAATAAAAGGGGTTAATTATAACTCAAATGAAATCAAAGGACAAATTAAAATAAATAAATAATAAAAGGGGTTAAAATGTAAATAATAAAAAAAACAGAATAAGGGACCAAAATTGAACGCGTGAAAAAGAACGGGGATCAAATGGGAAATTATTCCCAGGCCCCCCTTTTAAACGCGCCGTTCTAAGAGGTCAAAGGGTCGGAGGACCAAATTAGAACAAAATAAAAATGTGTGGTAAAATTTTAAATAAAAAAAGGAGGGTGGGACCCAATCGAATTAAGCCTCAAAAGCGGAAGGGTCTGTTGTGCAATTAGACCATCAATCAAAAACATGCGGATCCCTTGGGCCGGATCGGGTCGGCGCCTGGGTTAAACATGAAACGACGTCATTTTGCACCTCTTATTTAAGTCAAAAAAATTTCAAAAAACCTCATTTCTGCCCTCTTTAAAAAAAAACTGAAGCTTTCCCTTTTTCTTTTCTCTCAACCCTCTCCTTTTGGGCCATGGCCCCGGTCTTGGGCTCGCCGTTGACCACCGTAGCTGCCGTCTGTCACTGGCGACAGCGCCGCCGTCCACGGTGACCGAAAAAGTAAAATGGGCCTTTTTTTTTGCTTTTTGAGTTTCTAAACCCTTGAGACGTCGTTTTTCATTAGAAACGACAAACCTCTGCCGCCAACGGCGGCGGAACGCGAAAAGTCAGGTAACTTCGACCCCCCTTCTGTATTTTTCGTTTATTTTTCTTTTTTTAAAGAAAAAGTAAAAAAAAACAGTAAACAAAAATAAAAGATCACCTTTGTAAGATTTTTTATTATGATTTTCTGTTTCAAAATCCTTATTTTTTTTATTTCTCAGTGTAAAAAAAATTACAAGCTATTTTCGTGGCTTTTATAGCCGAATTTTACAATATTTTTCTTTTCGTTTGCGTGTTCTTTTTTTTTTTTTTGTTTCTCTATCATTTTCTTGCAATTTCTGTGTTTCTCTTGCAGGTTTGGCGAGGTCAACGAAGGCAGATTTTGCCATTATGGTGCAAAGCGGCCAAAGGGTCAGGCCTCGGGCGGCGTGCACGCTACGGAGGCACAAGAAGGGGGTATAATGCATGGAGGCTAGGGTTTTCAACTTAGCTTATGTTGTGGGCTCGTATTTGAGCTTAGGGTTTGTTTTAGTTCAGGCTTGTATTTGGGTCTGATATTTTGTAAATGGACTTAAGCTATTATTATTATTTTTATTTATTTATGTCTGGCTCGGGCAAATTTGGGCCATTACACCATCTATCTTAATGTTATTTAAATATATATATTTTTTAAAATTTATTTTTAATTTGTTGGATTATATATATTTAAAAATTATATAAAAATAATATAATAAAAAATTAATACAAGCGGACCGGGCTTGAACAAAATTTAGATTCATTTTTTGAGTTAAGCCTAACAAACGAGTCTAAATTTTTATTAGGATTTGGCCTGAACCCAACCCGACATATTGTCAAAATCATTCTATTAAATTGTTTTATTATTCACCTATTAATTCACATGACTCAATCATGTTTCTCCCCCTTTCATTGACATCTGAAAAGAATGTTACCAAAACAGGAATTTAAAAAATATATATCAAGTAAAAGAAAATTGTGTTTAAGTGGGTATTGTGAACACTTCATTGAGATAACATAATGAAAACGCTGATGATACAAACAATCTTTTCTTTTCTAAATCTCTTTCCTTCCACCTTAAGGTTTAAACTTTGAGTAAACTTTTATTCAAGCAAAACGAAACAATACCATTTCACCAAATTCCCTTATAATAATAGTAAATAATGACTAAAACAATGCAACATTATTGATATTATTATATTAGATCCACTGTCTCTTAAAAGGGTTATGCAACTTTTCTTTTTTCTTTTTGGATAATGGCATTTTTTTTCTTTTGATCAAAATAACCATTAAAGTTAATTCTATTACCTTTAAGTTGTTTGTATGCTTAAAATGAAATTTGTAGTGAAAGTACTAGATTGCAGTGGTCACTATAACTTGGCACTGCGGAACCTGTGCAAACAAAATAAGAAATAACACAAAAAATTTGTTTATGCAGTTAAGTTTTCCTACATCTGTGAAGTCTAACTTAGTGAGTAATTTCACTATCTTTAATCATAAATATAACAAACGATTCACACTCTATCACTTTTCAGGCATAGAGATCTCACCTTTGTACTTAGCGACTAGAACACTCATATCTGAATCCTCCCCTGAGAACTTAGACATTAAGCACTCAACAATGTTTACAATTTAGTTTGCACTCTCTCATAAGAATAGTTCCTTAATGAACAGATTAGAATGTACTAAATAAGCTCTTATACATAACTTAGACAAGCCTCTCAACATATATCATTGTAGCTTGCTAACATAGTATCTAAGTGAATACAAAGTAACTCCTTGAAACTAACTATTACATTATTAACAATCAAAGCACAATCAAACGTGGATATGCTTCCAAAAACAATAACACAATCTCGATTGATCCTCCATGTTCCAAGGCTTAAATTGATTTACTAGTATCCAATCCAATCTTCAATAGCCAAGCATTGGTTTCTAAATATGGACCATAATATCTTCAATATAACAACACATTAATAGGTCAGAAGATTATCTTCGTAAATTGCCAATCCAAATAAGGCAAGTAATCAAACTACCTCAGTGGCAGTCTGTAGTTGGCACTACCAAGTGCCACTCAACAACAATCAGCTCATTTGCCTCGACAGTTAATTTTATATTTTGATTGCAAACAAAATCTTAAATTGGGATCAAAATTATTACTAATTTATACCCATAATAGTTAGTGTTTCTTTTAAGAGTAAACATCCTTGTAACATCCCTCACCCGATTCGATCACTAAACCCGAGTTATAGGATGCTTCAATAGTTAACGGAGTAAATCACATACAATTTCGGCTTTAAAATTCAATTAAACAATAAAAAACATTTCATAATCCATGCATAATATGATTTACGAACTAATCCGAGTCTCAATCGAGCTTACGAAAGTTCTTAAGTTGACCCGAGCACAATTAAGGACCAAATTATTTTTTTTAAAAAAGTAGGAAAATTATTCAAAATAGGGGTCACACGGTCGTGTAATTGAGACGTGTAACAAACTAAGACCGTGTAAAAACTAAATGACCAAATCTACAGTACTCACACGAGCGTGTGGCCAGCCCGTATGACAATTGGGAGCCGTGTGCTTCTAATTCTTCCTATTATCGAGTAAACACACGGTCATGTAGACAAGCTGTATGATGCAAAATATGCTATTAATGTCTACTTCATACCAAACTAAATCAATAGCCTATTTGATGACCCAATGCACATTTAAACCAACTCAAAACCTACATCAAGTTAATAGAAAACATAACAATTTATCACATTCTAAACACATCCAAGTATTATAAAATATGAAAATTCATAATTTATTTTTTTGCAATTATTAAAATTTAAAATATTCATAAAATTATAAAAAAAATTAAAAATTCTAAAAAAATGATTATTTTTCTATTAGCTATTACAATCTACTCCACAAATTATTTGTAATTGAGAAATGTTTGCAAATATCACATCACCATCATTTTTTCCCCTTTTGATGCACTTTGCATTATTAATTTACAAAATACATATATTTAATGCTTTACTATAGATCTATATAGGGTAAATAGATCATATGAAATCACAGAATTCATTAGAAAAGAACAAAGATCATCAAATTAGACATATAAATTAATTTAGTTTTTTTCCTTTCAGATAACAACCTTTGAATTAATTGGCAATTCAAGAGATTCTGCATTTCTCCTTTAAATTAATGCATTCTTCCAATGTAACTGAGTTCTTAATTAGTCTTTGCTTAGAAAGTCTCTTAACACTTTGATTTACATCTCATTCCTTATTCCTTCAACGCTTCTTTATTTAGCTGGCTAATCTTCAAGTCTACTCTGAACAAGAGGGAGATTCAACTGAAAACTACTAAGATTGGTCACGAAAACCATATTCTTTCTTAAACAAGAAAAGGTGAATGATGATCCATTAAGCACAACAATAGAAACTGTTGTCTTACCATCATCACCCTCTTCTACTTACTTCCCAAATGAGGACCATAAAAAAAGATCAAGTGAAGAGAAAGTCAGTGAAAGGTTGTACAGTCCAACAATGGGATTTTAGGCATTTAATTTATTGTACAGTCCAATAATTTTACATTTTTTTGGATTTGCCCTTAAAAAAAATTCTAAAAGTAACAAATTAATAATTTAGTTATAGTTTAGGGACCAAATTAGCTATTAAGCCTAGGGTGTTTAAACTGTTAACTGAACCGAACTAGTATTAACCAAATGAACCGAACTTTTTAATCCTTTAACCGTTAACCGAACCGAAATTTAAAAAATAAAATTTATCTGGACCGAAATATTTTGGTTAACCGAAATTTATATATATAATTTTTTTTTTTGTTAAAATAAGTATAAAACATATCAAAAAAATTAATTTGGTAATGTTTATTTGACCTAATTAATTGAATTATCCGAACTAAAACTACATATAATTTGTATTATTAATTATTAAGTTCGGTTAATTTGATTAATTACCTGATTTCAAACAGAATTAACCGATAACCAAACTTCGAAAAAATCATTAACTGACATCTGACTGAATTAGATAGGTTAATCGACGGATTAACTGAATTAGATTGGTTCGGTTGGTTAATTCGGTTTTAATCAGAATTTAAAAACCCCTAATTAAACCTATTAGTTAATATGTTATGTTATTAGTTCGTTAGTGATCATTTTGTAGCTTTCATAGTTGGGTGACCAAAATGAAAACTTAATATTAATTGGATAATTAACGATGTAGCTTATCCAAATGTATTTGAGGAATAATGACTTAACGATCATGTTGATGTTCATCAATAAGTTAATGAAAGAGTGACCTAATTATAACCTTTTATAATTAAATAATTGAAATATAAATTTACTGATAATTGAAGGAGGGTAAATATATATTTACCCTTTTTGTTGGCGAAGTACTTACTGAGTATTAATTAGTTAGTTAAACACTTGTTTAGAATTTATCGGTCACCAAACTAATTAATCGATATTAATAGTTTGATTTAAATTCCATGTACGTATTTTCATTGATTAATTATACCAAAAATGTGAAGAGAGATAAGATTGATTTGAGAAAGGGAGTCAACATCTGAAATTTGATGGAGTTTTTGAAGGTAGAAAATGGAGGGTAGAGTCACATCTGAAAATTATTGATTGAGCATTGGAAGAAAAAGAAAAGGGATGCATGCTAAACATTGGCTACGACTGATACGTAGCCATTTATATTGTCCTATTCATATCTAGATAAAGTGGATACATACATGGTACTAATACTCTGCTTGCATCATGATATATATCTTACTTTTTCTCCTACAACTTATCATCATAAATTCATATAATATGCTTTTGTACAACCCAAGTGTCATGTCACATTTTCTCTCTCTGTCTTTCACACACACATATATAATGACTATGAGGTATAATCTTTAAAATGTAATTTTCCATTTTTATTTCAAATAATCTTTCATTTTCTAATAGATTAAAGAGTAAAGTTTCAATGTATATATATATATATACGTATCATTAATGTGAAGGTGTTGGAGATTCGTTTAAGGTTGATTTGATATAGTTTGTGAGAAAAATAGAATGTTGGGTGAGTTTATTAGAGTTTTAGGTGTTTTAAAGTATCTTTTAAATATGTAATTATATTACAATTTATAAATATGTAATAATAAATGTTTTATAGTGTAAAACATGAATAATTTAATTATATAATAAGAGTATTTGTTTAAATTATGCTTAACTTTATTTATTCTTTCAAACTTGATATCTCATTATCAACTCTCATATATATAATATATTTAATTTAAATTAATTTTCAATTAGGCATTGCTATTATTAAGTTTATGTATGATATTAGTTATTATAAAATAAATTCTGATTGTCAAAAGAAAATTATGTTACCGTAATATTCTGTAATAAATATATTCATGTTGTGTTTGTTTCACTAAGAAGAATTTTTAGAAAATGATTTAAAAAAAAATTATCAAAAAACAAAATATTTTACATAGAATCATTCAAACAAAAAAAAAATCAATTTATATTTTAAACGATCATTTTCCAAAACCTAAATCGCTTTTCCATTTTTTAATAGCATTGCTTTAAGTGAAGGGAGTTTATTAGTGTTATATATACTTCACATTTATAGATTGGGAACCTAGATTTATATTGCAATAAATAAGTGTTTAATTATTGTAGTTTGAACCTTATGCAAAATATATAAATTCCTCAATGGTGGTCCCTTTGTGGGGCTTCTAAAATAAGTAAATAATTTTAAAAATTCTGAAAAAGAAGACTTGTATGGCTATAGCATTTATTACTTATTGTATTGGTGGTATGGTTTTTTTGTTAACTCCCCAAATAAATAAATAAATTATAATATGGTTTTAAAAAAAATCTAATTTATCAGTGAATAAGTAATTATTTATAAATTACAGAATAAATAAGAGAGAAAAGGGGGGGGGGGGGGAATAGAGCAAAACATTTGTATTTGAATAGGGTGAGCAGAGTGCACGTGGCTAGTCAGAAATAAAGATGCACCCAAAACATATTACACCAGCATGTGGAAGACACAGTCAAACCACCTTAATCCCGCAACTACCATGCTATTAAGTGGGGCTAAACAAAATTTCATTCGAAAATATCGAATTTTTTTAAAACTTGGGGTTAATTGAAATAAATTATTTGAATAATTTAATTTTTTCAAGTTCTGAATTCGAGTCGAATTAAATTTAATAATCTGAATAATAAATTAGTGCAAATATCTATTTACTTTTTATTAATTTTGAAAATAAGTAAATTAATCTCTCTCAACAAAAAAAATTAAAAATCAAAATATTTATAAAAAATTCAAAATTTATATTTTAAAAAATCTAAACAATATAAAGAAAGTTAAAATTTTAAATTTTTTCTAAAATGATAATCTTGAAACTTAAATTAGTTAATTAACGATTCAAGTTTATTACATTAAAATATATTTTTTCTTTTCTTATTTTACTTTGAAAATGTGTTCAAATATATATGTTTTAACATGAAGTTAATTACATTATAACAAAATTTTAATTTGACATATTTAAAATTTTAATTCAACTTGAACAATTTCACTCGATTTGATTCAGCTCGACTTGAATTTAATTTTACTCGACTCGATTCAAAAAATTTCAAATCAAATTAGAATGATAAAATAAGACTCATCAACTTGATTAACTTAATTTCGCTCAATTTGACTCAACTCAGCTTGAATTTAATTTTACTCGACTCAATTCAAAAAATTTCAAATCAAATTAGAATGATAAAATAAGACTCATCAACTTAATTAACTTAATTTCACTTGATTCAACTTGACTAGACTTGAATTTAATTTTATTCGGCTCGATTCAAAAAATTCTAAATCAAATTAGAATGATAAAATAATATTTATCAATTTAATTAACTTAAAATTTTTTAATTCGTTTGGATTGAACGTTTAGCGTAGCTAACAAAAGTTACCCTCACTCAGATACCCATTAACTGGAGCGCATCCATCCCGCATTCTCACACTCCCCAACGTGTTGAACACGCTCCCCTTAGGTTTTGACATTTAGGGGAGAAGGACAGGATGTAAGTAAGCAGGCGAGTGGTGAATAGAAAGATGGGGGAGAATGCAAGGGCTGCTGGGGAGGGGGGGATGAATACGAACAATGTCATGTCCATTCCCATTGGGGCCACCATGTGATCTTATAAAAAAATTCGTTACATTTATTTTTCAATACTTGTGATGTTTATAAAATAGTAGGAAGTGAGAAATGTAATTGATCGTCCCATCATATTCATCATCCAACATCCACCCTACTTCTTTGTTTTTCTTTTTATCTTTCTCTCTCTCTGCGCCTATCTTTTTCAATTGAATTTTCTTTTCTTTCATTGAAAATTAATTTCATTGAAAATTAAATCATCTTATCCCTCACGAATGAAGAAGAAAAATAATATAAACACAAGCAAATCTTTCCCGTGAAAGGATCCCATGAGCACTACTTCTTTCAATGAACCCTAAACACCCTCAATTATCATAGTCTTATTTGACTGACCTAATCAAACAGAAGCAGCTAATACGGGTTTGTGAATTGTGAGTGATTGATAAATAGCTTGGATTTTGGAATCTCTCCCAACACTTGGATTTCAGATAAAAACAAAATCCCAGGTGGGAAAAATTCATCACAGCCCATCAACAGTTCATCACCAAAACCCCAACAGTTTCCTCTTTTTTTTCTTTTTTTCCATTTTGTTTCCAAGTCAATGGATTCTGCCTCCGGAGGGAGTGACAATAGCATCAAAGAGGCTATACCAGCAACAGCTTCAGCCCTGCTGTCCGCGGCTTCACAACAAGGAGGAGGAGGAGGTGGTGAGTCGTCTCCTTCCCCAGCTCCACCGAGTAGGTACGAGTCACAAAAGCGTCGAGACTGGAACACTTTCTTGCAGTACTTGACCAACCATAAAACCCCATTAACACTAGCTCGTTGCAGTGGCGCACACGTAATTGAGTTCTTGAAATACCTTGACCAGTTCGGCAAGACTAAGGTTCACGTAACGGATTGTCCTTATTTCGGACATGTAAACCCACCGGCTCCCTGCGCTTGCCCACTGAAGCAAGCGTGGGGTAGCCTCGACGCGCTGATCGGACGGCTCAGAGCTGCTTATGAAGAAAACGGTGGACGTCCAGAATCCAACCCTTTTGGCGCAAGGGCTGTGAGGATTTATTTGAGGGAAGTGAGAGAAGGGCAGGCTAAAGCTAGAGGGATTCCTTATGAGAAGAAGAAGCGAAAAAGGCCCACCGTCACAACTACGGCTGTCGGGGTCAATGTGTCCAGGACTTCCACTCAACCAGTTGATGGCGGCGGGGGTCGCGGCCGCATTGGTGGTGGAGATGATAGTGTTGGTGCTAAAACTGGGGCAAATGTTGGTAGTGCCACCGCAGTTGCTGCTGCTACCACTAATAGCGTATAGTTCTTTTTCCCTATTAACAGATTCTTTTCCTCTTTTTTTTTTTTTTTTCTTTTTTTCTTTTTTTGCCTTTAACAGCTGTTTTAAATGTGATTACGAGTTATATATATATCTGGTGGTTCTGTCGAAAAATTGGATTGACATCCCATGAACCGAATTTAGAATTTAGGTAGAATTCTAGTTTTAATCTCTTTCAATCAATCTCTCCTATTTTCCCCTTTCTCTACTGTCTTCATCATTTCTTGCTATGCATGTACTTGGAAAAAGGAATATAACAAGTTTTAATCTTTTTTCCCTTTCTATTCCTTCTTGTACGGTATGCGTGAATAGTTTTGATGGGTAGAACTAGGAAAAACAACCCCAAGTAATTAAATGTAATATTTTATCATTATTTTTATAACCATCATATCACAATTTTATCATTTTTGATGTTCAGAATGTAATTTTATCATATATTAACGTATTACATTTAAAGAAGACAATGTCATGTTTTTGCTTCTAACTATTAATCCATCAATCTTTTTCTCCTTCCGTCTTCCCCATTCCTAGACAAGGAGCAAAATTTCATCCTCATTCCTCTGCAAGGAACAAATGGGTCACTTTAGATTTGGGTTTCTATCATGCCAAGGAAACTTGGCTTCTTGTCATTAGTGATATCCCTAATAGGTTTCTCCTTCATTCCTTGTTTTGAGTTTTTGACCTGGTTCCGGTTGGTAAGCTCCAATCAGATGCATGCATCTGTATGGAATTCATTATTTATGGAGAAGAAATCTATTTTAGTTGGAAAAAAGTTGAAGAAAGTTACAATAATTTCCTTTCCTTCCCCATAGGGCGGCCATACATCATATATAATGTACAAGGAAGGGACCATTAAATCTTGAACAATTTCATATAGATATAAATTTCCATTTTCTAGTTTTGTTTTACACTATGGTTGTGTGAGTGTCGGGTTAAGATTTGTCTGTAACTATATCTAAGACAAACTTAGGCTGGTTGGGAATGAAAGAGGGCAAAATCTAGCCAAATGTTTTCTAGTTTTATTACAACGACACCACTTTACAGTTCTCAACTGTGCATCTGGTCCCGGGGCTCCCCCGCAAAGGGCAATACTAATTCTGCTTTGCTTTGATATATGTGTCTCTCTATATATATGCACACGTGCGCGTCTCTGAATTTACACATCTTGCTCGTTCCGTTTCAGGTGTTTTCCGCTTTATATCTTCATCATCTACGATTTGAGTTTAAAAGGATTTTAACTCACTTCCATCTCACCCTCTCTTTTTTCTCTGCATGAGCTTTAATAATTTCTCTTTCTTATGCTATGAGCGAGAAAAATTGAAAAAACTGACTGCCTCTAAATCTGAATATTTTGAACGTTTATAAAATACAAATTTTAAAATTGTTGTTATTAATAATTTTTATTTTTATTTAATTTACAATTAATTTAATTTTTATTAGATACAAATAAAATTTTTTATTTACTATAGTCAAAATTCAAATTCCTTAACCACTCTAACTTAGAGTCTATTTTCATCTTATTGTTTTTCAAACCAGTTCAGTGGTTAAATCGATCAGATCACTGGTCCGTCAATTCAATTGGTCTAATTAAAAAATTTAAAACATGATTCAACCATCGGTTCAATCAGTTTGTATCAATTTACTATTTAATCAGATCAAAGTCACTTTCTGAACCGATTCTTAATCCGATTCGAATCAAATAATACCGGTTCACTTTTCCCAAGAATAATTTGAGTTGAAATCACCATTGTACCAAAAAATAGTAAAAATGACTTAAAAACATCAAATAAGATATATTTTTAAAAGTAGTATATAAAACATATTGATTATTTTATTTACTTGAAAACTTGAAAAAAATTTAAGAAATTTAAAAAAAAAAGAAGAGAGAAATAATATTTAAAATCTGTTCTAATGAACTCAACTCACTCCTACCTATGCCATGAAAGCAACGTTTATTTCAGTGATAACAACAAACGAAAATTATGAGGGCTGCTGGGTGCAAGCAAGTATCAATGAATATTTAAAAACAATCCTTGTCAATGCTGCCCTTATTTTATTTGAGTAATTTCACAACCTCAGTATGAAAAGGACCAATAGCCAACCTTTTCTTCGCCTCTCTATATATTGCATATTATTATCAGCATCATTATCTCACATAATATTCTGTTTTACTATAATAACCTAGACCACAAGTCACTCCACAACAAAACCCCATTTCTGATTTTCAATTTGTAGACCCCTATCCAATTAAATATTGCTATATTTATTTCTTTCTTCGCTTCGGGACCATCATATAAATCTTAAATTTTAATTTCTAGGTAGTGTTGGCGTTTTGTTCTTGTCGATTAAAAGGAAAAACGAACTACAAATGTAAATATTTTTTAATTAAAATAGATTATATTTATTGTCAACATAATTGGAAGTGTAACGGGTCACACGCAATGAAGTAATCTAGAAATTAAAACGAGAGGGACTAAATTGAATAGTTCAATAAGTCTCAAGGATTTATGTTGTAATTAACCAAAATTTGGTTAAAACCCTAGCCTATTTATTCCTCACTTGGTCGTAGGAGAATTAAGGGGTTAATCATTTCTTGTATTCATTTCTCTAGCTTCATATTACAAGAAAGATTTGGAAAAACTCATTCTTTCGGCTTTGAGATTGAAAATCTAGATACTGTGAATCTGAGTGATTAGGTTGCTTGCAGTATCTCGGCAAAGCGGAACTCAAACTTACAAGGTTTTTCCAAATTCCTAGTGGGGATCACCTTTAAAGGAGGAACATTTGGACGATTGTGGGTTTTCAACAACCAAATTCGTTGTTTGTACAAAACCGGAGAAAAAATCGAACGAGGATGCTGATCAGTCTTATTCTAGGTATTAATTCTTCTACCGTTTCTGTGTTTTAGATGTAATAAAAATGCCCAAATTAGTCCTTGAAGGAATTCAATCCCATTTATGTTTTATTTTTCCGTTATGCAATGATTTAATGCATCTTTGACTTATTTAAATTTTCAGACTTGCAATCAAATTCCAACATGTGTATAAGTATAAAACTATGCTTATAGTCCTACAATTTGATATGCTTGTCTGCCAATATCCATCGAGCTTTCATGCCACTAGAAAGTAGCAAAACATATTAGTGGCAATTTAATTTTCTGAATATTCAAGTTTATCTTAAATTCCTCTAGGATGCATTGTTGTATTTCATGATTTAAATACAACATCCATTCGAACTACAAAGTTTCTTTACATTTTATTAGGAATTTGAAACTTATAAATGAGCAATATTTTCATTATTCTTATGGAACTAATGAAAACATTTTATCTCTACTTCTACTCTATGACACCCTATTACCCAACCCGATCATCGGGTCTAAGTTACAAGATACCACATTTATTGTCGAAACAACTACGATCAAATTACACTCAATTACAAACCGTTAAACGTCCAAATATAACCAAGACATGTGTATAAAATGATACATAATCATTTTTGGGTCTTATACGAGTTTACAAAAACTCTTTTACTAACCTGGGGTCGACATAGGACCAAATTGTAAAGATTTCAAAATTTTTGGGTTGACATCGCGACATCGAGGGCTCCTCGTCGCGACGTAACTCTTTTTGTTATGCTCGTCGTGACCTCAGAGCAATGGCATTGCCGCGAGAATTCTGCCCTGTTTCTCGTCACAGCACCAGGTGTTCATTGTCGCGACGTGACAACCTGATACTTTCATAATCAACCTAATACAAGTTTGAAATGACTTGAAAACCGTTATATATATTGCTATGCTATCAAATAGTTAGACTTTCATAGATATCAAGTCAAATTGTGCCTAAAATGGTAATCTCTAAACATTGATTTCAAGGCTGAATTTCAAACTTTATATGTCTAAAAACCATCAAAATTCTATACCAAGCATAACCTTTAACTTAGAATTCAAAGTATTAAACATTAACATAATGCCACATCACATACAACCTAACCATTTAGAAGCCTTTAACCAAAAGTCCCTAGGTTCATGCCATAAAACTAAAATGAAATACAATTTATAAACTTTATTGAGTCGTAAATGGTAGTCTGGATGTTGACTTCAAGTCTCGAGGCTTTGAGAAATACCTGAACCTGCGCACAGAGAAAACGAAACAGTATGCTGAGTGATCAAGCTCAGTGGTACCTTCTTGATTCAAGATAACATAAACATTTACAATGATCATGCATAACACCATTACACAATTTAACCAAGTTATAATCTACCAATCTAACAATGTCACATCTTAAATGCGAGAGAGTATATGAATATGGCAAATAATTAATGCATTCGTCAATATTTGCAAGACAAATAATCTATACATATCATTTGACAATTATCATTTTTCATACCTTATTAGCTAACACTATCAAACATATATCGCACATCTCTATATATAATTAACATTATACTATTCATGTTCCATGGCATTCATATTATTTATCTTGGTTTCTTACCATCCAAACTCGTTTTTGTAGTCTGTCAACTCATTTATATTTATTTCGGCATCATATTCTATTGTCAATCTATTTCTTTACATATTCAAGTTTTCCAATTCTAATTAGGATGTTACGCTCGATGGAACCTTATTAAAATGGACACGGAAATACGAGTAAACTACACCACACACTTAAATTACAACACACCATGACACCAAAGTACAAAGCTCGAAGGCATCAAATGCATTTTCATATGCTAATACATCCCTCCATCACACCATATTATACTCGATGATCTGCAATAAATGTTGGATCCTAGTATAACTTGTAATGATCTTTGTACAAACACATATCTCACCCAAGTGCGCATACAACCCTATTGGCATTCCAATCGTATCTTAACCTTTTACTAAGTTCACATGGGCATCAATTATATATATGTAAATATTTCCATACCTTTAATCATCTTGATTGCATATTCATTCCTTGTATTCAATCACATGCATTTCATACTCTGTGTATTGTTCTATCGCATAACAATTATTTTGTAATTTAGTGTACATATATTGTTTTTCGGTTAAATTCACAACCACAACCCCATTTCATCATCAAACACACATATTACATATTATAAGATATATTTCAATATAATTTTCATATCACACACCATATTTTAAGTATTTCATATCATTTCCCATTTTAGTCATCTATCTCGATGTTCCATATCAAATTTAATCAAAACATTTCATATTATCATAATAGACTCACCTTAATGATTTAACAATGTAAAAACATTCATATAAAATCAAACATTTCTATCCTGAATCATAAAAGTATAAATCGAGGTTTTCTATCCCTACCAACAATTCATGACCATTTTGCATTTTATTCAATTTGGTCCCTGATATATGAAACTAACAATTAAGCTTTACAATTTAGTCTGTTTCATATACTAAGCTTAATTTGTATCAATTTCACACCAAATTCTTCAAGAAATCAACAATGAAAACTTTCTAAAATTTTAACAGTTTTACAAGTTGGTACATGTACTAGCTAAATCAAGCTCTCATGACCTCAAATCTATAAAAAAAAATTACAAGAAAATGACTTGAATTTCATATCAAATCAATTAATCTTTAGCTTCAAAAATGGAAGATAGTGAGTTGAGGAAGAAAGTGATGGTTTTTCTTAGCTCGATTGATCAGCATTGTTGCCAGTATAGGAGGACATGGGTTCGAGTGCATTGAAGCGCATTATCCCCTATTTGAGAGTTGGGGAGGGGCTATGAGTAATTTTAGGCATTATATTAAAAAGAGCAAATATGATAAGAACCTATAATTAGACCTACTCATGGGTCGGGCCACTCGGCCCGGCTTGAAGGCCTGCCCGAAATGTGGGAAGGTTTGGGCAAAATATAGGCTTAAAAAATGGGCTTGGACAGAAAAATAAGGCCTGTTTAAAAAACGGGTCGGGCCTCGGGTAAGGCATTTTTGGCCCGGCCGGAATTCACTAAAGGACAAAAAAATCCACTTTTTTTTAATATTATTTTCTTGTTGTTTTCTCCCTATTTTGCTATCATTTTACTATTATGTTATTATTTGGATGTTGTATAAAACTTATTTTGTTGTTAATTTTGTTATTATTTTAAAGACATTTGTTAATTTTGTTATTATTTTAGAGACATTTGCTTGTTAAGTTGCATCTTAGTGTTATTTAAGTATACATATTATTTAAAATTTATTTTCAATTTGTTGGGAAATATATTTTTTGATTTTTTTAGTATTTTTGATGTATTATATATATTTTAAAATTATATAAAAATAATATAAAAATTAATATGGGCGGGCTGAGTCAGGCCTGAGTTTTGGCATTTTTATCTGGGTCGAGTTTGGGCAAAAATTTAGGCCCTTTTTTGGGCCGGACCTAAAAATGAGATTGAATTTTTAGTTGAGCCCAATCCGAACCCGGCCCGTCCCATGCACACCTCTACCTATAATAAGATTAATGTTAAAAAAAATCCTTAAAATGTGACTTGAAAAATAAAATAAACACCACAAAATAACCATCAATATTTGAAATAAACATGATACCAATTATTAACTTAAAAATAACACAAAATTAATGTTTATCATTTTGTTCTTTTCCTTCACATTCTTCTTATTTTCTTCTTTATCAACCCCCTTTTCTCACTCTTTGTAAGAAGAATACCACTTGTGAAAGCCTCACACCCCAATGCCCACAGTATGTTCATGTATTTAGTACTTTTTATAGTACTTATAGGTTTTACCTCATTTGTTTCGAAATTCACATTTATATATAATTATTACGTGAATGAAATTAAAATTTTCAAAAATATATACATGACAACTTTCTAATTTTACTTATAAAATTTAAATTTACTATGGTTAAAATGTGCTCTAAGAACTTATATTGTTTGTACATTTAAAATTTAATCTCCTTATTTTTATTTCAATAAATTTATTCCTTTTATTTTATGGATTTAAAAATATAAATCCAATTGTTAAATCGTTAATTTTTTTTATTACAAATGTTATTTTCTTGTTACATGATTATCAAAGGCGAATTTTGGGGGGCTGGCCCGGCCTCGTCCCCCTAAAATAGAAAATTTACTATTTTGGCCTTTTTAATTTTAAATTTTTTAAATTAGTAAAGGTAAAATTACACTTTAACCCCCTTACAATGATAAAAATTTAATTTAAATCTTTAAAAATTATAAAGATAGACAATTTAATTTCGACCCCTAAAATTTTTTGATAGTTTTGCCTCTCATGATTATTAAGGTTTTTTTAAAAAAAATTAAAAAGAAGAAATACTAAATTCCTAAAACTAAAACTAAAAAAAGAAAATACAAAGATTTAAGCATATTTTAACCTTATACTATCAATCTACCATATAAGAAGGGTACAAGAGAAATTTATTAGAGATTAAGATTAGACCACTACCATGGGATTTTATCCTTAAACTTTTGTCGGTAGAAAAGCTTAGGTGTTCACATTAAATGATTGATGACTCGTATGGTTTTGATTGTAAATCAAAGTTGTGCGTCTGACTTTTCGCAGACAAACAAGACCATTAATATGATAATTTAATATATGATTAATGAGAATTATATTAAAAGAAAATAAAAAGAATAAAGCAACATTTAATTTTTAATTTAATTGTTTTTTTCAACTTAATTGTTAATTTTTTGGGATATTAACCTTTAAATTTAATAATTTTGATTTATATGAGGACATTAATTCTAAAATTATATTACATTTATCACCTAAAAATTATATAAAATATTTAATAAACTAAAATTAAGATTTAAAGGAAGTTGCCAATATCATCCTTATGGAATGCTTAAATTTTGTAATTTTGATCCCTCTTTTACTCATAATATGTAAAGAAAATTAAGAGAAATTACTTAAGAAAGAATATGAATTAATATTATATAATCATATGTTATCAATGGATTAGATAATTACATATCATTTAAACTTTTTTGTTATACCACCCGTTGATAAGGACATATGGTACAACATGAAATAATTTATAGGTAATTTTTTGCTAGGAACAACCCACGTGCAATCCTCTATTAGAGATGATAGTGACCCTTCGCTTAGGACAGTTCGGAGACGATTTCTCATGCACTTTGTCCAAACAAACTCCGAAACAACCTGTTACACACCTTTCGTGAGAACCACTTGTTGCACACCCTTCGTAGGGACCACTAAGGTGTAACAGTTTAATATAGTTTCAGGGATGAAAATATCAGAGTAAGACCACACAATCATGCCAATCTCCCCATACTATCAACTATGTAGAACTACAAGACAAAGGGTGATCACTCTATATAAACCTCAAAACACAACGGATTAAGAATCTCTCATTTCATAGAGAAACTCTAAGTATCACCTGACTCTCTCCCCTTCTCCTTAACCTTCTCTTTCTCCTCCTTCTTTCCCCTTAGTTCCTTTAGCTCCGACTCTTCGTCTATCATAGGTGAATCCACACTCCTCTCTACCATCTTCTTCTCCTTATAATTCTCGCTTGTTAGTTACTTGTATCAACACTTTCAAAAATAAATTACCTTAATTTTAGATAATATTTAATCATTTAATTTAGTAGAATCAAATATAAATTATTATTATTATTATTATTATTATTATTATTATTATTATTATTACTTTTTGAAAGCAACCTCTATCTTTAAGGTAGACAAGATAAATACGTGACTTTAGAGACTCAGCGCTGGTACTATTTTATAATTTCAACTTCTTTTTGTCATTTTGTATTACAATGTCAATATTACATTTCCCATAGTTTGGTGCAAGTTTTGAATGACATTTAATGCCAGAGAAACCCCCACAAAAGGAAAAAAGAAAACGATATTAATTTCCAAGAGATGGTTAATTATATATGAAAAGCAAAAGGCAATCTCTTCGACAACAAGAAGAATGTATATAGGTGAATTAGGCACATGGGGGGTTGTTTGGAGAAGAAGAAAGAATGAGAAATAGGCAAAGGAATTTGATTAGCAATTAGGAGAAACAAACAAGTGAGTGAGTTATGAAGGTGGACCCTTGGCTTGGCAGTTGGCAGCAGAAAGAAAAATTCTAAGGGGTGTCCCCTCCCCTCCCCTGTTGAAAAACTGTAGTTTTGGTCGCCGACACCATATCAGGCACCTACACTACATACACTGCATTTCATTTATCTGACAAATACGCCCTGCATGTTCTTCCCAATTTATCTTCAAATGCCGACTTCTTAATTTGGCTTTGCCTTTGCTTTTAGTCTGCTATTTTCAACACAAAGATGCAGTGGAAGAAAGCAAACAAGTGGTTGGACATGGAAATATTGGAAAAAGCAAGGATTATTCGGTCTGCAGAACTTTTGACTAAATGTATACTAGCTAGGAAAAATATGTATATATAAGAATTATTTTAAGATGAGAGGGAAGAGATTTCACATACATCCAACTTTGTCAACACTTGAAAGCATATACAAGTTGCTACTACACCAATAACTTGTTGGCATATATATGGGTTCTTGCTGCTGGTATCTCCTTTAATTACTTGATCGGTGCTGGTATCCACTGCAAGCCTTGGGCAGAGCATTTACCTTTATAAGCCTTGCATATTTTTGAAATAACACAGTATGTTTTCCGCATGAAATCAACCACATCTCTCGTTTTTAAATTCATACCAATCCTATGCTTTTATTTTTAAGAATTTAGTATTTTTATTTTTAGATTTCAAAATTCAAATTTAATTATTATCACTATATTTTTTGAATTTATTGGTGTGATATTTTAAAATAATAATAAAAATACTCATTTAGTAGCAATATAATTAAAAAATAATATTGTAATGAACTTATATTTAACAAAATAATTTTAACAATAATTACACTTGAATTTTAAAATTTAAAAAATAGAGAAACTAAATTCCTAAAATTAAAAATAAAAATAAAAAAATAAATTTTAAATCATCATATACTACTTATAATATATTATCAATTCATTTTTACACTTTTTTGTTTGAAAGAGAGTTTTTTTTCAAGAAGTTTACAAATCAAATAAGAATAAAACTTGAAATGAAAAAAAAAATAATTATGGATTTGAGTTTTTTTTCTAGGTGATGGAAATTGGGGATATGGAAAAGAGATTTTCTTTTTTTAAAAAAATTAAGGTTAAACCTTATTTATATTAAAATATTGAAGATTAAAATTAAAATTTTTTATTTTACTTAAATTATGTGAAAAATCAAAATTTTAGAAATAATTTCACTTAGGCTTTTGTTAAAATTCTTAACGAGAGTAACCAAAATGAATCCAGGAGCGAAGTCAGAACAACTTTTTTAGGGAGGGTCGAATGAAATTTTAATTTTTTATAGAGTCTATATCTTTATAATTTTTAAAAGATTAAATTGATTTTTTTATAATTTTAGGGGGCCAAAATACAATTTTATCTTTACTAATTTAAAATTTTAAAATTTTTTAAAGAACCTAAATAGCATTTTTTCATTTCAGGGGAGCCAGGCCCCTGCCAGCCTCACTAGATCAACCTTTGAACGAATCTACTACATAACATGAGTATCTAAATTGAATTTTTTTTTTTTGAGTGCCTAAAATGAAAATTTTTATAGTCGAGTGACTATCTATGTAGTTTACCCTTTAGATAATTAATATATTAAGAAAAATAAAACCTATTTATGCTAAAAGTGTTCATTTTGTTAAAATTATGTACATATAATTTTTTAAAATATAAAGTTTAATATTTATATATATTGGTTAATTATGTTCCCATGGTTTAAAACTAGTGTAAACTAATTCAGAAATTAGAATAAGATGTAGGAACACTAATAGTGAGTCTAATCCTACCATTATTGATAATTTTGTACAAAACTTAAAAGCAGGTGCTTGTGAAGTTGTACAATAAACATATTCACAGTGATAATTGCTTTAATCTAATTGTAAGTTTCAATCACTGTTTTTAACTTAGCAATGAGCCCCCTTTCAAGATATACGTTTCAGAATTTTCTTAATTATGGAGCTGAAGCTTAATTCATATGACCCTTTTTTTTCTTAATTCCTCTTAAACACGCATGATTTCACTGTAACCACAAAAAGAAGATAAAAACCAGATTTTCGGGGAGATTAGGTGACCCACTATCTTTTTTATCAAATATAAAGTATAGTTTTTACTCACTTCTCCTTCTCTCCCCTGAAATTATTCATACATGCCCTTTACTTATCGGTTCGTGGCCACACTCATCGTCTATACAGCACAGCTTTTAGTGTAGTAGACACATTCATGAAATGAAGCCCTTACTTTTTAAACTCTCAACCGCATCTCTGATTATCTGCTCCATGGGAATAAATTCCAACCCCAAGTCCATCAGCTTTTTACCTCCATTCTTAGCCCTTAACAGTCCAGGTTGAGTATCCCTTGGCAAACTATGCACATAAATTACGATTTAGAGTTAATTTTGACAGTAGAAAGGGTTGCACCTCTATTAACAATTGAAAAAAAAAAAAAAAAAAAAAAGAGGAAAAGAAAGATGATATTTGAAGGCAAATAGCATGAAAGTTTAAAAAGATACCAAAGTGCATTAATTTTATGGGTGCATAAAGCATGAACTTATTACCTGGGAATATTATATTCAGGGTAAAGTTCAGCAACCTTGGCCACGAAGTCACCATAGTGAGATAGAGCTTCAACGCACATGTGCCTTCCGGTTGCTGATGTGTTCTCATAAACCAAAATGTGTGCTAACGCAACATCTTTGAAATGGACGGATCCAATGAAAAAGTCCTGATATGTCTCTGTGCAGCCTGCAACAAGAGAAACACTAAATAAATTCAAGCTTCCGGGAATATCAGAGAAAAGAGACTACTTAAATACAAAGCACACAACTCAATCTTTATGATGGATATCCAATGACAAACTCATGATTATTCAATGTAAACATATTCATTTCCGGGTTTGGTTCTCCTCCATTACACCTTTAGGCATTAATATCCAATACATGTTTCATTACCTTTCAAATTTTTATTTTCTTATTCAATGGATGGGTCTTACAAAATTGAATGTTCACCTTAAACCTTCCCACGCTCATTTGAAGCGTGATCAGTATAACAAGCTAATTCTCTCAAAAAAAAAAAAAATTTAAATTACATCTCATGCTAGTGACTCTTTTTTCATTTACATCTCAAGTTAGCATGTTTAATTCCCATTTCTAAGCAAAAAATTTCTTCAATACTTGACTATGAATGTTCCTGGATTAAGTTATAAACAAATTTCTTACATGTACATAACAGAACTAACATGGATTTTGTTGAAATGGATTAGCAAGCTAAGAGGACAAAATTCCATACATCCAGAGAGATGAATTTTAGGTCAACCAAATGCAACACATAGATGATAGAGCTACAGAATCATACTCAAAATTTACCCATTTCAACAAAAAATTCCAACAAAAAATATTTGAGAAGAATATTACCTTGCAGAAGGCGTAACAACATTACCATGCTAGCATTAAGGTTTGGAGGAATATTAGGACCCATCACGGTGCCCGGATTCACAACCACCACATCCAGACCTTTCTCCTTGGAAAATTCCCATGCAGCCTTCTCAGCTAGTGTTTTGGAAATTGGATACCATAACTAGCGCAATCCACAATGATCAAAACCCACAATATATTAGCTAATATGGTTCATTTTAACATAGCCATTAGAGGAAAAAATATATAAAAACAATATTTACTTCATTTTGCTTGCAATACTCAATATCAGTCCAGCAATCCTCTGTTCTGATTTTATCAGCTGGCCAGTTTGGGCAGGGCCACATGGAGGAGATTGAAGATGTAACCACCACACGTTTAACACCAAGCTCTTTGGCAGCTGTCAGTACATTAAGCGTTCCTTTAATCGCAGGATCCAAAAGCTCCTTCTGTGAAAATAAACATCTTGAGAATAGTATAATCCACTCTTAAAATTGGAAATAACAGTAGTAATTGTATTAAGAGAGGCCGCGCATACCTGAGGATCGTGAACTTGATCGACGCTGCATGGAGAAGCGAGGTGGAAAACACCAGCACAGCCATTGATTGCGGCGGCGAGTGAATCATAATCGAGGAGATCGATCTGGAAGAGGCGGAGACGTGAGTCTGCTCCTTCTAGAGCTTCTAGATGCTTCGTTTCTTTCTCGTCCTCTGCCACAATGGAACAGTAGAGAAGATGGAATTAGCATCAAAATTGAAGCCACTGTGAAATGAAAGAAAAAAAAAACAAACAAAAAGGCAAAAGAAGTAACTGAGATTTCTGACGGTCCCGTGGACGGTGTAGCCGCGAGCAAGGAGGAGTTTGACAACCCAAGACCCAATGCTGCCGCTGGCACCGGTTACGCAGACCACTTCTCCTTGCTTAGACATATCTCAACTGATTCTCTTCACTGCTCTGCCACTACACCAATATCAGTGAGCTGTCCCTTTCTTTTAAATTAATCAGTGAGTGACTATGGAGTGTTGAAGCTCGGGATTTTTTTCCCCTTCGTTTGGTTTACACTTTTCGGGTTTAGTGAGTGGTGGTGGGCGGCTTTCTTGTATTCGTAGGCTTTTCCTGCAATCTGGGCTGAGGCCCGTTCTGTGTTGATGGGGCATTGATTTGATGGATCATAATTTATAGGACGTGTTTGTACCATATTGATATGGTAACTTGTGTCGTTTTAAATCTTTTCATACACACCTTAACCTCTATAAGTAAGGCATTAGAGATTTTATTACAACTTTTATGCCATTTTTACTAAAGGTTTGGAAGAAAGCTTTTATTGCTAAAGACCGTGCTCGAGTGTTTGTCTTTTATTTTCCTTTACCAAAGAATTTAGGCTCTTTCAACAAAGATTTTAAGGAATAAGAAATTTAGGCTTTATATTGGGAATACCATGGCCAGTGTGGAGAGTTGCTTAGAAGGAGGGAGGAGTATGAAGCATGGGAGTACAAAATTGAATAAAACTTTGCGAGGCTAAAGATTAGTGTTTATGAGTAAGGTCGATCATCTTTCGCATCAAGCCTTGACACATGTTTAATGTTGATCTTATCGTGGTTGGTATAGACTAAGCAAGATTCTATGCATGATGCATGCATAGAATGATCTAACATTTGTCCCTAGAGAAGTAGATCAAATGCGAACCATGTGCCATATATATATATATATATATATATATATATATGTCTACAAGGTCCATATATAGATGGTGAAATGTTATCCATAAGCAAAGCTGTTGCCAACGAGATTGAGGTTGGGCAAGGTGAGGTGTGGGTGGCGAAGCCCACTTTGTTGAAGTACTAATAACAATTGCCTAATGGTTCAAGTGGTAGCATAGTTGCCTATAAGTACCCTATATGTTATAAGGTATAACTTCAAACCATACCGAGCACAAATGACTACATTTTCTTGGTAGGTGGTGGTATTGTAATAGTTCAAATTTCAGTGATGTCAAAATTAATGGTTCGAGATCACCAAATCTGACAAATGAACTCGTAGGCTATATTATTTAATATTTACAAGCCAAATGTAGCTTTTAAAATATTTTTAAAATAGTAAATTATATTTTATAAAGATTTATTGGTCAAGAAATCGAGAAAAAGAGGTATCGAGATCTCGGTGTTACAAACCGAGTCATAAATATTTTTATGAATATTTACGGAATGTCAATAAGGTAGTATTAAAATTCCGTTAGAAAATTTTGACGTTTGGGTGGTTAATTAAATAAAAAGGACTAAATTGAAAAGTGTATAAAAGTTGCTAGAAGGATTAAATAGCTTAATTGTCAAATGAGGAAGGACCTAAAGTGAAAATAAGCCCAAAGGAGATATTTTGGGCGGCAATAGCTGAGGAAAATCAGGAAATGGATGAAATAAGGGTAAAATTAGAAAATTGCCAAAATTAGTTAAATATGTATGGGACCAAATTGGAATTATCTAGAATTCTCTTCATTTCTCTTTATTTTCTTCAGCTGAAAAACAGCCATGGGAGAGAGTTTCAAGTTGGTTTTCATACTCAAGCTTCATGTAAGTTTAATTCTTGCTTTCTCCTTGAAATTTCTATGTTTTTGGACTTTTACAATTGGATCCAACTTACTATGTCATTAGTTTATGATTCTATGGCTAATTTTTAAAGTTGATGTGGATTAGTGCTGGAAGAATATGATGAATAAATATTGATTTGAAGCTTTAATTTTGTTATATGATGATTTTATTAAGTAAATTTGATGGAAATTGATTTTAGGACCTAATTGTGAAAGAGTTGAAATTAAGGACTAGTGTTAAAATTCTGATTTTCAAAGGTTATGAAGTAGTTTCAAATGATAGAGAAATGTATTAAATGAGAAAATTAACTCAATTGAGGGGTTAATTCAGCAAGGACTGAATTGTATGGATTGTGGAATTAGGGACAAAATAGAAATCAACATGTTACACTAAAGCAGTTTTGGACAGCAGCAGTTTTCTAACTTTGAAAAATCACCAAAAATTGTATAAATTGAATTAGAAGTTTAGTGAGATATGGAATTAAATCTTGTTGAGTCTATTTTCATATAAAAGAAACATAGCAAGCAAAGGAAGTCTACATTTTGAGATATTTAAAGTTTTGTAAGACTTGTTTAGAATAACTTTGTAATCCCCTGTTCTTAGTTTAGAAATTCACTAAATATTGTATAAAAATAATTATGAGATATAATTTATATTTTTGTATTCCTTAGTGAGTCTATTTTCATTAGAAATAATCGGAATCGCAATATGAAAATCGTACTATGAGATAATTGATTTTTAGTGAAGAGTGGTCAGAGCTGTCAGACTGTGTAACAGGGGAGAACTTAACTAATAAACTGTACTAATTGGCTAAGCCAAAAATTCTAGAAAATTTATGGTATGAAGATATGTGAGTCTAGTTTCAGGTAAAATTGACGGTTTGAAATTCGGAGCTCTGTGGCTCAAGATAAAAATAATTTAGTGACTATAACATAGATGGGCAGCTTGAACATTCACATGAGTAAATAGTGAAAATTACAGAAAATGTTACTTACAAGTGTGTTGTTTATACTAAGGATGTGGATGGAGAGGAGGAGGAGGAAAAATAATATATGAATGACTTGTGTATAAATTGATTACATGCTCGATTATAATTGATATAATGTTTTATTTGGAATATTTATTATGAAATTATGATTATCGTTATAATACAAAAATTGAACTTGTAAGTTTATATGGCTAAATTTTTAGTGATCATTTGTTAATTTTATGAACTTCATGATGTGTTATTTCATATGTATTGATGATAAAATCGTGCATAATGTAAAAGCATGAAAATTGAATAAATGATCGAATTAAGCACTTCAGTTCAGTGACAAGACGAATTGACGGAAAAGACCATGGTTGAACCATGACAACAAGTGATAAGTGATAGCTTCGGCTACACTTATCTGATCAAGGACAAGTGAAAGTGAAAAGTGGTAGCTTCGGCTGTAACAGCCTAAATTTGGGTCTAGTCGAAACAGTGGTTTCGAGACCACAAATCCGACGAGTAAAATTCTATTTTTATTATATTTTTATGGTCTACAATTTTACGAAAAGATTTCGTAAAAATTTCGTTCAAAAATTTCGACGTTTGGGCACTCAATTTAGTCAAAAGGACTAAATTGTAAATAGTGCAAAAGTTGAGCTCTACATGTTAGAAGTGTCCAATTTCTATGAAATTTTAAATTGGAGGTCCTTAAATGGAAATTAGACCATTGGTTAAATTGTTGGACAAAAATGGACATTAGATAAGTGAAATGGGATATTTTTAAGTTAGGGGCATTTTGGTAAATTGGTAATTAAATGAATTAAAAACAAAATTAAAATGCCAAATTTGTCCATCTTCTTCATATGGACGAAATTTACCAGGGGAAGACATGGCTAGGGTCTTATAAACTTCCCAAGCTCATGGTAAGTTTGTTCTAGCCCCGTTTTTCAAGTTATTTACGATTTTGGAGTCCCGGTAGCTCGATTTAGCTTATGCTACCAATAATTCATGCTAAAGTTCATCTTTAGAAAATTACCCATAGGTGAAAAGTGTGTATTTAGATGTTTTATGATAGAATATGAAGGCTGAAATTATGTTAAACAACTTTTAGTAAGCGATTTTAAGTGAAAACGAGTAAAACGTCATAATCGATAAAAATACCTATTGTTCATAAGTACATGTTAGAGTCAGAATTTGATGTTGCCATAGAAGGGAAAAATGATAAGCATGTTATAAAACATATGAATAAGGGCTGAAGTTTAATTTTCGAGTATTGGGGCAAAAGTGTAAATATGTAAAAGTTTAGGGGCAAAATTATAATTTTGAAAAAATTGAGTTAGGGACTGTTTTGAATAGTACATTAATTAAATAAGTGAAATTTGATGTTTTAGACCTAGAGAAAACAAGATTTGGACCTAGAATGTGAGGAAAATAGAAAATCGGGAAAGTTGGTAAAATGGTCGTTTTGGTATCGAGGTAAGTTCGTATGTTAATAAGCATTAAATTTAATATGTTTAAATGTTTAACTGATGCCATGTGTTATTTCGTATGTTATTATTGGATCATGAATAATATAAAAATTACGAGATTGTATTGAAAGATCAAATTAAGAGAAATGCAGGGCGGAGTATGATCGAATTTCGACATGTGATGAATTGATAGTAAAGACCATGGTTGGACCATGGCAATATGTGTGCCAGTGTAAGACCATGTCTGGGACATGGCATCGGCCATGATATGAGAGCCAGTGTAAGACCATGTCTGGGACATGGCATCGGCATTGATATGTGTGCTAGAGTAAGACCATGTCTGGGACATGGCATCGGCCACGATATGAAAGCTAGCGTAAGACCATGTCTGGGACATGGCATTGGTACAATACATCTTGAACGAGTTTTTTTTTTTCCGAGTATCCATCCTTAGTATCCCAAGAGTTTCAATGGGTAAATCCAAAGATGATATCAAAGAAATGACAAGGTATGATCATGTTGAAAGGGTACAGGTATGTACGCAAAATTCATGAGAACTAAATTTTGACGTATATGGAACATTTGGTAAGAATGTAAATGAGTAAGTCATACCTATGAAAATGATCTTGCGATAACCTTGTGACGATAGGTCTATACTTATGATGTATAAATAGGTGATAAATTTGATTTATGACTATGTGTGAGGCTTTTAGGCCAAATTAAATTGTGACATGATAAGTTTAAGTTTTGTTGTTGATGTATAGGTTAAAGGGGAAAATGAATGGCATGTAAATATTCGATAATGGCTAGCTATTGGAATGGCTAGTTAAGGATATGTTTTGGGGTTATGTATGATTAAATGGATGTTAATACAAAGCAATCATGAAAGAGTAAAATTTACAATAAAACTGTTTTGGACAGCAGCAGTGATGTGAATTTGAAAAATCACCAAAAATATTAGAAATTAAATTATAAGTTGGATGAGATATTGATTTAAAGCTTATTGATACTATTTTCATATAAAAGAAACAGAGAAAACAAAGGATTTTTATATTTCGAGATATTTAAATTCTTGTGAGATTGATTTAGAATGATTACGTGATCCCCTATTCTGACTTGGAAAAATCATTAAAAATTGTAAAAAAATAATTATGGGCTAAAAGTTATATGCTTGGAATCCTTAATGAGTCTAGTTTCAAATGCAACAAATTATAACATCTTTTGAATTCTGTACAAGGAGAAAAAGGATTCGTAGTGAAAAGTGGTCAGAATAGTTGAATAGTGAAACAGGGGAAATTTTAATGAATAAACTGTACTACTTGGATTAGCCAAAAATTCTGTAAATTTTATGGTATGAAGATATATGAGTCTAGTTTTGGGGAAAATTAGCGGTTTTAAATTCGGAGCTCTGTAGCTCAAGAAATAAATAATTTAGTGACAGCGATTCAAGTAGACAGATTAATGTAAACATGAGTAATAAGGTATAAGCATGTGATTTAATGTTTGTATCAAATTGAGAACTTGTTGTGAGGATTTGTCATGTTGAGGCTTTGATAAGGCTACAAATGAGTAAGTTGGGAAAGTAAGAACTTGGCATTATTTATGCAAGTTATGACAGATTAGTAGTAAGCTAAATTCATTGCTAATGCTTATTATTTTTACATGTGAACTTACTAAGCTTTATAAGCTTACCCCCTTTTTTTCCCCATGTTACAGAGTTCTACTAAACAAGCTCGGGTTGGAGGTCGTCGGAGATCGCTTCACACTATCAAGCTATCTATGGGTATCTTTATTTATAAATGATTTAAACTATGGCGTGTATAGGGGCTTGACTAAGTCATTTTGTATATGTGTTAATTAATTTGATAAAATGTATTGTTAAGTCTGGTAATGCCTCGTACTCGGTTCCGGCATAGGATACGGGTAAGGGGTGTTACATTTAGTGGTATCAGAGCTATGGTTTAGTCGGTTCTCGGACTACCATAGTGAGTATGAGAGTCTAGCTATACATGCCATAATGAGATGTGATAGTGTGACGATTCCCGGCACTGATGTAAATTATTTTATTAGACAGATGCGCACTTCAACCGAGCTAACTTTGATAGTGCAAACAGTGTTTTTATGATGAGTTGAGACTCGTAAAAAGTAAGAATAATAGTTTATGATGTTTATGTGATGATATATAAATTGTGGATAGGAATTTCTTTTGAAATATGAAAGATGAGATGAAAGGAAAGTCTATACTATGATAAGTGTCCATGTTTGATTGGCATTTGTATGATGCTATGAGTATAACTTGTGAAATTAAGTGAATGTTATGAGTAATTTTACTTGAGATTTATGAATGAAAGTATAAGTGCACTTGTTTGTATAAAATGATAGTAAGGTTGTGTAAAATGAGTATGCATGTTAAGTTACTTGAAACAAAATATATATTGATGAGTGTTAAGTTATATGCATGAATATATATAAGAGGCAAGTCAGAGGAGTTTCAACTTCATCCCCTTCTAATAAGGTAAGAAATTTTATAAAATTCAGATCGAATGGGTTTACAATTGGAAAACTAAAGAGTTGAGTTATAGATTAACTAACAACGTGATCAGAGTTGAGAATGGTTTAGTAAATGAACACAGTTGCAGAAAAGATGTTAGATTAATATGAAGATCATTCGGATTCCAAAATGTTATAGTTAAAGAAAGGTCAGGCTCAGTTAATTAACTCATCCAAGTATGAGACCTAAAGTATGTGATTGCCGGAATTTATTCTGAATTTATTTCTGTTTGCAATTGGAATAATATCAGATTAGTAAAGACATAATTAGTTAGTGCAATCATGATCGAGATGTATTAGTGACTGAATGCAGTGTTTATGGTTAAGAAATTATAGCAATCTCTTCCGACTATTATATGTGTTTATTACTCCCAGAGGTGTACATATATATATATCTCTGCAAGATTTCAAATGAAATTCCTATAGTATGAGAATGTCAGCTAAATTTACAGGTAGATGAAAGCATTGTAGTCTATTTGAGTTGTGATCGAAATTGCTCTATTTTTTTCTGGTTTTCTGCATCATACACAGATAGAAAGTTGACGGTAAGGTCCGTATGATGTTAGTGTCTTGTTTTACTAGCTATTGCTCAATGAAAATAAAGGAAGATTGTGTGGCTTTTGTTAAGATTATTTTCAGTGTTTATGAGTTTTTTTTATTTTGTGTAGCTCCATGTTATGAGATTTTGTTATTTCTGTTTCCTTAATAAATTAATGTTCAAAGAATCAGTTATGAGATATCAGTGGGAAATGTTCTATTGATGAAAATGGTTTCTTCTTATTATTAAAATGCTTAGGATGATTATAAGTTTTGACTTGATAGCGAGAGCACTTTGATACAGTTACCAGAGGTATAAAAATTGTGCTTTTGTATTGGTTGTTATGAAAATTTGTGTTTAAATTTCTCCGATGATCAAGATATTTTGTTTTCAGCCGGGACATTATCTACTAAAGTAATTGAGAAGTTAGTCTTATTATGGCACTATGATTTTTAAGCTGTATGAGTATTGTGGCATCAGTATAGTTAAGTGCTTCGACGAGTAACAGTTGAAGTAAATTCTACTATAAGTTTAATCTTTCTCTAGATTTGAGAAGAAATTGAAGCTGGCAAAGTGTGAATGATAGGAAGTTCAACTTAGACCTGTGTATTGATTTTCACTTTTCAAATGATCTTGATATATATATATATATATCAGCAAGTTAAAGACATAATATTGTGATGTCTAGCACAATGATAATTATCTGTTTATTTGAGAAGTACAGAGATGGATGATACTCTGAGGCAGTTACACTAGTAAGAGTATGAAATGTTATGTACCAAACTTTGAACCTGATGTCTAAACTTTTAATGGGTAAGAGTATTGAACTTAGATGTGTGTCAAGTGCTTCTGAAAGTATTTCATTAACAGAGAATTTTTTTTTGAATAAGTGGTAGTAAGTTCATATGGCTGAAAATTAATGATTAAATGTTAATTTCATGAATTATACAATGTATGATGAGATATACGTATTGATGAATTGAGAATAAAACAACAATGCGAAAACTAAATAAATGATCAAATCGAGCGGAACATCGGATTTGAGTACTTCTGATCAGAGGCAAGTGAAAGTGAAAAGTGGTAGTTTCGGCTACCTGATCAGTGAAAAGTGGTAGCTCCAGCTACCTGATCAGTGAAAAGTGGTAGCTTCGGCTACCTGATCAGTGAAAAGTGGTAGCTTCGGCTACTTGATCAGTGAAAAGTGGTAGCTCCGGCTACCTGATCAGTGAAAAGTGGTAGCTTCGGCTACAAGTGACAAGTGATAAGTGGTAGCTTTAGCTACGCTTATCTGATCAGTGATAAGTGATCATACGTAAAACCATAGTTATACTATGGCAAAGTAGAAGTGAAGTACTCAATTTTCCGTAACCGTTCCCTAATTTGATAAAGGATGGTAAGTGACAAAAGGGCCCAAAAGAGTTAAAGTAAATGTTTTAGGCATACGAATATGAACCTGGTACTTCTGACTCTGTATTTAGATGTTGATATGTCGAAAGAATTAAGTTGAATGTTAAGTGTATTCAGGATTAACGATATCAGTGATACTATTAGAATGATAATAAGGCAGAACTATTGTGAATTTCGTATCAGGTTTTCCTCAATTTTCAGATCAAGAGAAATGCTAGTGAGTTATTTTCGAACATTTGACGGAATTAGTATAATAATTTCAATATGTATCGATTCATTATTTGACAGAATTGACTGAGTTATATTGAGATTTAGATCGATGACAGAGTGTTTCTAAAAGTATCGTCTTAAAAAGGGTTATTTAGTGATGTTGGAAATTGTGCGAAAGATATTCAACTTCATTCTAGTAAGATTTTCGGGGACGAAAATCCTAAAAGGGGGGAGAGTTAACAGCCTAAATTTGGGTCTAGTCGAAACAGTGGTTTTGAGACCACAAATCCGACGAGTAAAATTCTATTTTTATTATATTTTTATGGTCTACAATTTTACGAAAAGATTTCGTAAAAATTTCGTTCAAAAATTTCGACGTTTGGGCACTCAATTTAGTCAAAATGACTAAATTGTAAATAGTGCAAAAGTTGAGCTCTACATGTTAGAAGTGTCCAATTTTTATGAAATTTTAAATTGGAGGTCCTTAAATGGAAATTAGACCATTGGTTAAATTTTTGGACAAAAATGGACATTAGATAAGTGAAATGGGATATTTTTAAGTTAGGGGCATTTTGGTAAATTGGTAATTAAATGAATTAAAAACAAAATTAAAATGCCAAATTTGTCCATCTTCTTCATATGGACGAAATTTACCAGGGGAAGACATGGCTAGGGTCTTATAAACTTCCCAAGCTCATGGTAAGTTTGTTCTAGCCCCGTTTTTCAAGTTATTTACGATTTTGGAGTCCCGGTAGCTCGATTTAGCTTATGCTACCAATAATTCATGCTAAAGTTCATCTTTAGAAAATTACCCATAGGTGAAAAGTGTGTATTTAGATGTTTTGTGATAGAATATGAAGGCTGAAATTATGTTAAACAACTTTTAGTAAGCGATTTTAAGTGAAAACGAGTAAAACGTCATAATCGGTAAAAATACCTATTGTTCATAAGTACATGTTAGAGTCAGAATTTGATGTTGCCATAGAAGGGAAAAATGATAAGCATGTTATAAAACATATGAATAAGGGCTGAAGTTTAATTTTCGAGTATTGGGGCAAAAGTGTAAATATGTAAAAGTTTAGGGGCAAAATTATAATTTTGAAAAAATTGAGTTAGGGACTGTTTTGAATAGTACATTAATTAAATAAGTTAAATTTGATGTTTTAGACCCAGAGAAAACAAGATTTGGACCTAGAATGTGAGGAAAATAGAAAATCGGGAAAGTTGGTAAAATGGTCGTTTTGGTATCGAGGTAAGTTCGTATGTTAATAAGCATTAAATTTAATATGTTTAAATGTTTAACTGATGCCATGTGTTATTTCGTATGTTATTATTGGATCATGAATAATATAAAAATTACGAGATTGTATTGAAAGATCAAATTAAGAGAAATGCAAGGCGGAGTATGATCGAATTTCGACATGTGATGAATTGATAGTAAAGACCATGGTTGGACCATGGCAATATGTGTGCCAGTGTAAGACCATGTCTGGGACATGGCATCGGCCATGATATGAGAGCCAGTGTAAGACCATGTCTGGGACATGGCATCGACATTGATATGTGTGCTAGAGTAAGACCATGTCTGGGACATGGCATCGGCCACGATATGAAAGCTAGCGTAAGACCATGTTTGGGACATGGCATTGGTACGATACATCTTGTACGAGTTTTTTTTTTCCGAGTATCCATCCTTAGTATCCCAAGAGTTTCAATGGGTAAATCCAAAGATGATATCAAAGAAATGACAAGGTATGATCATGTTGAAAGGGTACAGGTATGTACACAAAATTCATGAGAACTAAATTTCGACGTATATGGAACATTTGGTAAGAATGTAAATGATTAAGTCATACCTATGAAAATGATCTTACGATGACCTTGTGACGATAGGTCTATACTTATGATGTATAAATAGGTGATAAATTTGATTTATGACTATGTGTGAGGCTTTTAGGCCAAATTAAATTGTGACATGATAAGTTTAAGTTTTGTTGTTGATGTATAGGTTAAAGGGGAAAATGAATGGCATGTAAATATTCGATAATGGCTAGCTATTGGAATGGCTAGTTAAGGATATGTTTTGGGGTTATGTATGATTAAATGGATGTTAATACAAAGCAATCATGAAAGAGTAAAATTTACAGTAAAACTGTTTTGGACAGCAGCAGTGACGTGAATTTGAAAAATCACCAAAAATAGTAGAAATTGAATTATAAGTTGGATCAGATATTGATTTAAAGCTTATTAAGTCTATTTTCATATAAAAGAAACAGAGAAAACAAAGGATTTTTATATTTCGATATATTTAAATTCTTGTGAGATTGATTTAGAATGATTACGTGATCCCCTGTTCTGATTTGGAAAAATCATTAAAAATTGTACAAAAATAATTATGGGCTAAAAGTTATATGCTTGGAATCCTTAATGAGTCTAGTTTCAAATGAAACAAATTATAACATCTTTTGAATTCTGTACAAGGAGAAAATGGATTCGTAGTGAAAAGTGGTCAGAATAGTTGAATAGTGAAACAGGGGAAATTTTAATGAATAAACTGTACTAATTGGATTAGCCAAAAATTCTGGAAATTTTATGGTATGAAGATATATGAGTCTAGTTTTGGGTAAAATTAGCGGTTTTAAATTCGGAGCTCTGTAGCTCAAGAAATGAATAATTTAGTGACAGCGATTCAAGCAGACAGATTAATGTGAACATGAGTAATAAGGTATAAGCATGTGATTTAATGTTTGTATCAAATTGAGAACTTGTTGTAAGGATTTGTCATGTTGAGGCTTTGATAAGGCTACAAATGAGTAAGTTGGGAAAGTAAGAACTTAGCATTATTTATGCAAGTTATGACAGATTAGTAGTAAGCTAAATTCATTGCTAATGCTTATTATTTTTACATGTGAACTTACTAAGCTTTATAAGCTTACCCCCTTTTCTTTCCCATGTTACAGAGTCCTACTAAACAAGCTCGGGTTGGAGGTCGTCGGAGATCGCTTCACACTATCAAGCTATCTATGGGTATCTTTATTTATAAATGATTTAAACTATGGCATGTATAGGGGCTTGACTAAGTCATTTTGTATATGTGTTAATTAATTTGACAAAATGTATTGTTAAGTCTGGTAATGCCTCGTACTCGGTTCCGGCATAGGATACGGGTAAGGGGTGTTATATCGGCTACCTGATCAGTGAAAAGTGGTAGCTCTAGCTACCTGATCAGTGAAAAGTGGTAGCTTCGGCTACCTGATCAGTGAAAAGTGGTAGCTCTAGCTACCTGATCAGTGAAAAGTGGTAGCTCCAGCTACCTGATCAGTGAAAAGTGGTAGCTTCGGCTACCTGATCAGTGAATAGTGGTAGCTTCGGCTACAAGTGACAAGTGATTTCAGTGTAAGACCATATCTGGGATATGGCACCAGTGTGATACGTGTTTAAGATGTAAGACCATAGCTGGGCTATGACATTCTAGTGAAAAGTGATGAATTGACGGATAAGTTCGTGGTTTCACCATGACATAATGATAGTGAAGATGTGAGACCATGGCTGAGCTATGGCATTCTAGTAAAATGACCATAGCTATGTTATGGCACCAGTGATTATCAGTAAAATTCAATGCATATCGGAGCAGAACAATTTCGTAAGACGTTCACTAATTTGACGAAGTTGGTAAGTGTTATATAGAATTATGTGATATAAGGAAATATGAGTTGATGATACATGAACATAGAACTTGGTTGATGAATGAGTTCATTTGTGATTATATATTTGTACACCCTTGAGTGTATTATCCGTATGAAATGGTATTCCGAATGAGATAATGAGAAGAGTTCTAATATGACATAATCTGAATTCGAAATGAAATATTATGAAAACGTACTTGGAATGCATTGGTATGTCTTGTGTATGTTATTTGAGTTCATAACATGGAAAGTAAATGTATGTGAAAATATGAGGTGATGATATCTGTACATGGAATTTATTGGTGGATACGTACATCCTAATGATTTTAGAGAACATTGAAATTGAGCTTAATAAGTGATTTGTCAATTTAAATTGTGATTGACAGGAAGAGTTAGTGAATTGCATGATTATGAGTTGTTACATGTATTTGTCAAAAATACGAGGAAATGATTGTAATTGATACATAAAAATATAAGACTATAATATATAAAAACATGGAATGTGTTCGATAAATGTGTTCATTCATAATTATAGAATTTTTGTATCTCAAGTGCACTATATGTGTAAAGATGATGTTTCAAATGAGTTGATAAGTAAAGCTCAAATATGAAGTAGTTTGAAACCAAGACAAATTGTTATAAAAATGTATATGAAATACAGAGGTGCGATTGTTATATGTTATATGAATACATAGTATGAAAAAGTATAAGTACAAGAGAAATTTAATGAGAATTGAGCCTAAATACGTTTCTTGTTATTTATATGAAGTGTACGACTAACAAATCGTATTAAGTATAAGGCTCAGTTGAATATCTTAAATTGGTTTTTGTATGTATTAAACGTGGGTGAAGAATAAGGATCAAATGAGTGAGAAATATGGCTTGGAAAATAGCCTAATTTGTGAAAATTAAATTTACCACACGGCCTAGCAACACGGGTTTGTACTAAGGCTGCGTGACCCAAGTTCCTTCATAGATGCAAGTCAGAGAGTTATACGCCCTAGAGGCACGGCCATGTGAGCCACACGGGCGTGGGATCCTTGTAAATTAGATAAACTTAAGGATTTTACGAAAAAAAATTTATACGATTCTAATTTAGTCCCGACCCAATCCCAATGCATGATTTGGACTTCAAGGGTCCGTTAAAGGAACTTTTATAATCAATTTTGATATTTGAGCGATAAATGGTTTAAATAATCTGTAGGTGTTCCGTACTATTTGGTAATGCCTCGTACCCTGTTCCGGCGTCGAACACGGGTAAGGGGTGTTACAGGTATGTCACGGACGATCCTTCTCAACGAAGTGTTCTCACTCTGTTTGTTAAAACTAATGTCGATAATGGCAATAGAACAATTGCAAAGTAATAAGAAAGAAAAAAAAAACACAGATTTTTACATGAAAACCTTTTTGGGAAAAAACCATGAGCAGAAGAGAAGAAAATTTACTAATGTCAAATACAAATGAAATTCTATACAAATTTTACTTGTACAATTAATATCAAATAGAAAAAATATATATATGAATCATTATATGGCAGAATATTTAGGTAGGGACGGATTTTTTTTACTATGGGTATTATTTATTTGAAAAGGATGGTAAAATTCTACTTAGTCTCTTCCAAAGTTTTTAACTTTTTTTTAAAATTATCCTCGTATAATCATTTAAAGAAAAAATTAATTTTGGTCCCACCACAAAATTTTAATTTAGTCTTAGTAACATTTTTACTTTAATGCAATAAATTGTAAATCATTTATTAGTTTTAACTTAGTTTTGTTTAACTTTTAATTAATCAAATGGGTATTTTTATATTGATTATGTTGTTTAGTAATATTTTTCGTTTTATGCTCATAATGAAAAAAAAACATCACTATATTTAGCACGGATTAAATATTACTTATTGTACTTGTTATACATTAATATAATTTTATGTTTCTATTTATAATATTAAATAATTTTTACATATTTTAATTTCTTAAGAATTAAAATTTTAATAATCATATACTTTTTTCTTAACTCATTCTAGTCCACTTGACATATAAAGATATTTTTAATTAAAATTAAAAAAAATTAAATTAATAAAATAAATTCAAGTTTATATAAATTTTTCCAAAAAATTTATTCAGACCGAATCATCAAATTACGCAAATAATCTGGCTTATAAACAAATTATCTTATTTAAAACTATATATAATGGATATATATATATATATATATTGACACCATAATAATCTTAAAATTGCTCTTATTCTGTCCCTAAATAAAATTTGACTCTCATTAATATTTTTCGTCAAAAGTTATTATTAATATAAGTTTTTAATTGAATTAATGTCACGAGTTAATCAAATATCATTCTAATTAAGTATTAAAACATCATTCATATTAAAAAGTATAAAATAATACTATAAGGATGTTATTATTTTTTTATGTTTTTACATAAAATCGGAAGAAAATATTTTAAATCTAAAATAAATTAGAAAAAAAAAAACTCACAACTTTAACCTACAAATATGAATTTACCGAAAATCTAACCTATACCAATTGAATGATGTTCTAAAAGATTGGACATTGCACTATATTCCAAGTTTCTTAATGAAGAATGTTATTTAATTTTACAATTTTGAGTTTACTCTTAATTTCACAATATATTTTAAAATACATTTGTAGTCACCAATTTTGGCCAGGGTTCATTAACCCGGGGCCCAAAACCAAACAAAATAAAATAAGCCCATCTATAAACGACCCAAGAGGCCCAAACAGTTAACAGTTTTGGAAGACTAGGGTTTTGGAACCCTAGCCACCAGCGCCGACCTCCACTACAGCCGCAACCCACTCACTGCCCATTCCCCTGGTGCGCCACTCCACTAGCCACTGTCGGCCTCAACCCCGCTAGCCAACAACGCCCATATCCTGCAAAAAGAGGCCAGCACAACAGAAACAAGAAAGAAAAAATAATGTATTTTACTCGTTTTTCTTTTCTGATTTTCGGATATATAACTCCGAATATGTAACATAGAGAGGGGATTTTTTTTTTGGAGGAATTCAAAAGAACAAAAGAGGAACCATTCAGAGAATCAAAAACAAAAATAAAAATTTAAAGGCTGATTTCGTTCTTTAGTTCTATTTCTGTTTACTGTCGTTTCTTGCCGATTTCATTTTGTTTTACTCTTTTTAGCAAAAATATTGGTCATAAAAAAGATAATAAGGAAAGTGAAAAAGGGGAGCCTTACCGAAGCCTTCGCGGGCGTGGCGTCGAAGCGTTCTCCGCAGTCGGGGCTCCGCTTTAGAGGGACGTTGAGGGTCCCCTCTCTTCGCTTCGACTCACCGAGGGTTTGGCCTTCCGAAGGGTCTTCAAGCAGGACCTTAAGACCCCATATCTGCGCGTCATCGACCCTTAAAAGTATTGGTGGTGCGACGGATGGTGGTAAAAGACCTATCGGTCGGGGAAGACAAAAGGAAAAGGAGAGAGCGGCTGAAGGAGAAATTAAGGGGAAAAGGGATAGGGTTTTAGATTAAAATGACTTAATGAGTTTTAATCTGGTTTTAAGACTCTTGATGAAACGGTGCCGTTTGGCTTAAAGGGGGTAACTGTTCATTTTCCCTAAAAGGGATATTTGTGCAAACGATCCCTCTCCTTCACATCCCCGATTGATTAAGCCCTATTTTATATTTTTAAATTTGGCCCTCAGGCTTCATTTGGCTTTCGATTTGATCCCTAGAGCTGCCGACTGGACGTGCGCAAGGGAATCTAGGGGTTATTAGCCATTCCAGTCCCCCCATTTCTTAGACGCATCACAAATAGGCCCTTCCGTTTTTTATTTATTTCAAATCGACCCCAAAACCATGTTTTTTATCCAATTAGATCCTTTTTAGTGTTTTTTTGATTATTATTATTTACTTTATTATTTTATTATTATTACTATTATTAGTATTATTAGCTATATATATTTACTATTTCGTATTATTATTATTATTATTATTATTATTATTATTATTATATTATATACATTGTGTATTATTATTATTACTATATTAATTACTATTACTATTATTATTACTATATTATTATGCTGTACATATTTCATATTATTATGATTATTATTCTATTTTTGTATCATTATTATTGTTTTATTATTATTGTTATATTATTATTATTATAGTTATATTATTATCTTGTATATATTTTGTATTATTATTATTATTATTATTATTATTATTATTATTATTATTATTGTTATATTTTCTATATTATTATTTTCACTATTATTATTATTGTATTATCACTTGTATATACAGACTTTATTATTAGTATTACTATATTATATTAGTATATTGTACATATTTTGTGTCAGTATTATTTTTATTTTGTTATTACTATCATATTTATTATCACATCTATCATTATATTATCGTTATTATTATTACTATTATCATTACGTCCATTGTTATTAACATCGTTTTTTTGTTTTGAATTTCTTTGTTATCATTATTGTACCTTATCTCCTTAATTTTGTCTTTGCTTCTGCACACTTTATTATGTTTTGTTTATTCTTGTTTGCATCATTTCATGTAGATTGGTGACTTTGAAACGTATTCCGACATTTTCTCATTTTTTATTCATAAAAAAGAGGTTTCACAAAGATAATATTCATGAATTTGGGAATTCAAAAATCCGTGCCCAATCGTGCTGGGTGTGGCTTTTTGTTTGACCGAACAAATGGATATCCTTTCAACTTTTGTTTCTATTTTCAAATAAGGTGATATTTGCGTATTTGGAAGTTCGAAAAGATCGTGCCCAATCGTGCTGGGTGTGTTTTTTTTTATGACCGAATGAGCAAATATCATTTCCAAAAATTTCAAAAAATGAGTGCTTGGAGAATTTTGGAGACAATCTTGAGTTCAAGGTTTTAGATTATCGTGTCCAATCGTGCTGGATGTGAGACTCTATTCCTTCGAAACAAGGGAAACTCGATATTCAATCAAGTTATCAAAATCACAAAAAAATAGAATAAAATTTCAAAATCTTTTTCAAGCTTTGCGACATTAGGACATTGATTAATCAATTTGGTACCGATTTTGGGCGTTGCGAGGGTGCTAATCCTTCCTCGCACGTAACCGACTCCCGAACCTATTTTCTTAAATGTTCGTAGACCAAAAACCCCGTTTTAGTAAACCGAAATGTTTTATTAAAACAAAGGTGATCCGATCACACCTAATAAAAGGTCGGTGGCGACTCCCGTTTTATTTATTTTCAAAACCCAAGTTCGATTTCCGTTTTGTCAAAAAATGGTTTCGACAGCTTGGCGACTCCACTGGGGAATCTAATAAGAGAGTCAGGCCGTAAAATTGATTATTCTTTATCCTTTTGTCAAAATTTGGAAAATCATTTTGAAAAATCATGTTTCTTTTGATGCATTTTGCTGGCGCTATGATTGCAATAATGTCGAGTCTCATAGGATGTCTCTGCATTCATATTTGCATGACCGTTGTGGTCACACCCTTAAGTGGGAGCGAGAAGCTATGCCTTCGTGAGGTTTTCACCTCCGCATGGGCTAGGGGACTGCTTCTGGAATACATCCGTACCTATGGTTTCGTGAGGTTTTCACCTCCGCATGGCCATAGGGAAATGTGTTCCCCTGAACCGAACTCGATCCGTATGAGCCTATAATGGGTGAGGATCGAGGAATCTGCTGGTTCGGGTACCTCTCTTTAGAGCTGAACCACATATAGAGGGACCTAGGAACCCACATTGGGCAGAACCACGCTAAACCCCTAGTAGTCACCCCAATAGATGTTTTATGTTTGCTTATTTCTCTTGTACTAACGTTTTGTGTTTGCTTATCCCCTCTTGCATTAACATGTTTTCTCTTGTTTTGATTGCATTGCATGCATTTTCACATTAAAAGGTGTCGACCTCCGTTTGGTTACTAAGATAGAAGCTTGTTATGGGGGACGGATTCCTTGATAAAGTAGAGGATAATGCGGCCGTGCGTATATGGTCAGAGAAGATACAACTCGAGAAAGAGGACAGTCTAGCCGAGGAATATACATCGGAGTTGGGGAACTTCACTCACATCAGTATAACACAGAATGATCTCCAAGAATCAAGAGATATGTGGGCTTAATGGGATGAGGGGACTAAGCAGCTTTTCTACCTTAATTATGGCAATCCACCCTATCTGCTTGACATCAAAGTGGACAAACACTTGTTTCGGGCCATAACCCAATATTGGAATCCCGCATATAGCTGTTTCACATTCGGGACAGTGGACTTGGTACCTACCATAGAAGAATACACGGCTTTACTTCGTAATCGAAGGGATAGGTTGCATATATGACTCTGCTTTATGTAAAGGATTTTGTTTCTTAAATAAACTTTCTATAAGAAATTGAACGGGAATCGACACATTTTGCATTCATTTCACGCATTTGCATTTCATCCATTCGCATACATCACATCATTTGCATCAAAAAGGAGCCTAATTGGTTAAAATCGTTACAGAGGTTACCCTGGAAACCGACGAAAACCAACCTATCATACATTACTATAACACTCGTCGTAAGGCAAAAGCGATGGACCAAAGAATCGAACAATTTCAGAAAGAGATGCAAGAGCAGATGACGAAGTTTCAGCAAGAAATGAAAGACCAGATGATAGAGGCACAACGGAATATGATGGCCCAAATGACTTTGATGATGAATGGGATAACAAACAAAGGAAAAGACCCTACAACTAGTACCGGGGAAGAAAGCGAAGACCATCCCCCAAGATACACTCCACCTCATGGAGGTTGGCCTCAAAAGGAATTTACAGGCCTAGAACAACCACCTGTACCACCACCTGCCCGTCTAGAGCAAGGAGTAGTCGCATCAAATCATGGAGCTAACCCTGCTGACCCTATTGTCCCAGATTTCGATGATCCTATAGAACTAGCCAAGTTAAGAATGAAGGATCAAGATGCTCAGGACAAGTATAAGGACCTGGAAGAAAGACTCAGGGCGGTAGAGGGAACTAGAGTCTCTTCCGTAATGAGCGCCAAAAAGCTCAGTTTGGTTCCCGATCTGGTCTTACCTCCAAAATTTAAAACGCCAGACTTCAAAAAATATGATGGAACCAGGTGTCCAAAGGCGCACCTTACCATGTTTTGTCGAAAAATGGCTGGTTATGAAGATGAAGACAAGTTGTTGATACACTGCTTTCAAGAGAGCTTGATCGGGTCAGCCCTCCGGTGGTACAATCAGCTCAGCAGAGAGAGGATCCAATCATGGGATGACTTAGCTTCAGCATTCTGTGAGCAATACAAGCACGTCTCCGACATAGCACCCGATCGACTAATGCTACAGATGATGGAAAAGAAGCCGTCAGAGACTTTTAGACAATACGCTCAAAGGTGGAGGGACGTCTCGGTTCAAATCGAACCCCCACTGACTAAAGCTGAGATAACGGTCCTTTTTATTAACACTTTGAAGGCACCGTTTTATGACAAGTTGGTGGGAAATGCCACAAAGGACTTCGCCGATGTTGTAACGTCTGGGGAACTCATTGAAAACGGCATCAAGAATGGAAAAATAGATGCAAGAGAAAGCGTCAAAAGGTCAAGCCCGAGAAAGATGGAAAATGAAGTGAACAACTTGAGCAAGCGTTCCAAGCCAGTCTCTGCAGGTCAACCGAGGACTATGACCAATGGCCATCTGGGATTATCAGGTCAAGAATCCAATGCAAAGTGTCCCCAATTTACACCGATTCCAATGACATATGGGGAGTTGTATCAAAGCCTGTTTGATGCACATAGAGTGGCTCCTCACTACATGAAGCCGGTGCAACCCCCATACCCCAAATGGTATGACTCGAACGCTCAATGCGAGTATCACGCGGGAATAATGGGTCACTCAACCGAGAACTGCATCGCATTCAAGAAATTGGTGAAAAGGCTTATTAAAATCGGGGTTTTGAAGTACGATGAGTCGACCGGGGCAATATTTTACGATAATTGAAGGAGGGGGCGAGAGAGTCTCGATTTCTTAAAGCAGTCATCAGAAGCCTAGAAAATGAGAAGTCAGAACGCAAATGACACATTCGAAAGGAAAACAGGGGCATAAAGCTTTCCAAAGCTTTACAACACTTGGGAGTGTTTTGAACAATGGGACTGTGGAAGAAACCAGCATTTTTTAATCTGGAGTAATATTCAAAACATACTTGTTGCTTTGAGCCTAGGGACAACAAGAGTTCTTTCGTGAAATAGGCTTGTTTCCAAAATTGTTATTTCAATAAAATGCATCTTTATTTTCACTCCTCGCATTTCATACTCTACATCGTTTCATTTTCATATCATGCTACCTTCATGCCCACAATACGGTCCCCAGATATCAATGACGTGAGCGACACTGTTACGGACTCCCTTTTAGAGAGATATGTGTCTAGAGGGATCTAAGAACTTGGAAGATGACAGAGAGTGCAACTTATTTCCTAATTGGTTGAGAATGACAGCGGACAATATGAGCTAACGAATGAGATGAAGATGGAATCTTAGCTTACCGCAGGACAAGGCGAGGAATCATTATCTCCAAGAGTTCAAAGATATTTTTGGGACTAATAAGGCACGAGTATGTTGTCAAGACTAAGGAAGTCACAGAAAAAGCCCATAGGGATAGTTGAAGATCACATGCTGATAGTTCTGCCCTGACTAAGCCAATCAAGAAGTTCGAGCTACTGGTCTGCTCAGAAAGGAAAATTACATCAAACGCCAAATCGAGGAGGACAGAACTTATGTGCCTCTTTCTACACATGGGGCATGGACGTTATCAAGCTAATCTCCTCGAAAGTTTCTGGTCCGCATCGATTTAGTTTTGTAGAAGTCGATCTCTTTACTAAGAGGGTGAGGGTCGCTTCATGTGCCAAAGTCGATAGTCAGTAGACCTAAAAAAAAGAAAAAAAAAAGGAAAAAAAAGGGGCAACAAAACAAAGATTGATAGAAAGATGACCTAAACTTTTGAATGTTGGCATATAGAAGTTACGGCCAGGACCTCTGCTAGGGCGACGCCTTCCTCATTAGGTTTTGCCTAGTGAAGTCAAAATCCTCTTTTTCGGGGCACGGGCCGAGCTAAAATTGGGTGAGGTAAAATGGATCCAATCCCGATATGACCAAGTGAATTTGTCGAGAAGATGTTAAGAATTATCAGTCACGATCGGATGACGCGAGTCTACAGCAAAAAAAGATCGCATTAGAGAATTTCATGATATGGCTTTGAAGAAGAACCTTTCTATGCAACAAGAACTTCAGAAGAAGAAAGATGCCAAACAAAGAAGGCCCGTTCTAGGGAAATAAGGATATTGTCTAAGATAGACGACAAGGACCTGTCCAATCCGGTGAATTTAAGAAAAAAAAGGCACGGAAAAAAAGAAGAAGAAGAAAGAAAAAGAAGAGAAAGGAGAGGCCAAAGTGAAAACCCGCAAAGGGCACTTTGAGACCAAAGGTGGGTCAGAGTTGAAAACCCAAACAGGGCAACTCTAAGTTTTGATAAAATGGGGCATGCAGTAGTCTTGCTACGCTTAAAATAACAATGAAGAGGAATGTTGCACCTTAGGGCATCGACAAAGTACTCTGGATCCCCTAAACACATATTGAGTTTAGAAAGGTCCTCAAGAAGTTAGAACAGAGAAGCTCAAGCTGCGATATCTGGGGCACCTAGTGTCCATTTTACCCATTTTGAATCTGCTATCTTTGTCTTTTCAATAAATTTGCTGCTCCATTGCATATGCTAGCTTTGATTAACTTGTTTGATTCGAGCTATACTCCCAATAAATTCCCATTCCATCTATCATTATGGTCCTTTTTTGCATTTTGCATTGAAATAACGATTATTGGACTAATAATACTATCATGAAAAGAGTTTCGCATATTACTCTGGAAACCTCTAAAAAATACAGGAATCTGAAACAGGATTATTGCTTAAGACTCACCGAGTTTAAGGGTTGGAAATATCTGAGTCCAACAAAATGACAAGGCACCGCGTCAGTGACGCAATCCTGACAGAAAATGGGTATTGTTAACCCAAATGCAAAACCAGAATCATTCTTGAAAAGAAATGACATTCTGCATTCGTGCGAGCATCACGCATATACATCTGGTTGGGTCACCTAAAGAGTGATCGTTAGAAGGAAGTTGATACAGATCCTGTACCTTTGAATATCAAGAGCATGAGCTGAAGAAGAGACAAATCCTATGTTTTAGAGTCGCAGTGGGACAGATAGAGGATATTCAAATCCTACACCCCCAGGTCACAATGAGATGAACCCTGAAACTACAGTGGGGCAAAAGGGTGATATACGACAAACGCAGATTACTCCTGAGGTTTGAAGGACAGGTACAAAACCTGAAAGAAAAGTCAAGAGTCGAAGCAATGAACGCAGGCTACCATGAAAGTCGCAATAAAAAGAGATACATGACAAACAAGCCCAGGGCACATGGCATAATCATATAGGCATAAAAGCATTTAAGACAAACATGCATATCATGATAACATCACGCATGACGCATACAGGTGCACCAGCAAAGCATGGAGTTTTGACGATAACTATACCAAACCAAGGAAAAAGAAGACATCCGAGTTCCACCAGATGATACGTTTTCAAGTACTGTTTTTCAAAAAATATCAGCTCATAATACGAGAGGTGAGTTGAGCCTCAATTCACACGCTGAGGTGTTTTTCAATTTCTGTTTTTCAATTTCTGTTAAAATATCAGCTCATAATGTGAGAGGTGAGTTGAGCCTCAGGTCACACGCTGAGGTATTTTTCAATTTCTGTTTTTTTTATTTATTTCTGTTAAAAGTAGATCTTGCCTTCCTAAGCGAAGCTGATCGAAAAACGGATCTTGCCTTCCTAAGCGAAGCTGATCGAACAACAGATCTTGCCTTCCTAAGCGAAGCTGATCGAGAAACAGATATTGCCTTCCTAAGCGAAGCTGATCGAATAACAGATCTTGCCTTCCTAAACGAAGCTGATCGAAAAATAGATCTTGCCTTCCTAAGCGAAGCTGATCGAGCGTAGCAGATCTTGCCTTCTTAAGCGAAGCTGATCAAGCGTAGCAGATCTTGCCTTCCTAAGCGAAGCTGATCGAAAAATAGATCTTGCCTTCCTAAGCGAAGCTGATCGAAAAACAGATCTTGCCTTCCTAAGCGAAGCTGATCGAAAAACGGATCTTGCCTTCCTAAGCGAAGCTGATCGAACAACAGATCTTGCCTTCTTAAGCGAAGCCGATTGAGCGTAGCAGATCTTGCCTTCCTAAGCGAAGCGGACCGAGGTATTTTTAATTTCTGCCTTTTAATTTCTTTTCAAAATATCAACTCATATTGTGAGAGAGATGAGTTGAGCCTCGGGCCACACCCTGGGGTATCTTTTAATTTCTTTTCAAAATATCAACTCATATTGCGAGAGAGGTGAGTTGAGCCTAGTGGTCACACCCTGAGGTGTCGTTTAATTTCTTTTCAAAATATCAACTCATATTGCGAGAGAGGTGAGTTGAGCCTCGGGTCACACCCTGAGGTGTCTTTTAATTTCTTTTCAAAATATCAACTCATATTGCGAGAGAGGTGAGTTGAGCCTCGGACAACACCCTGAGGTGTCATTTAATGTTTATTTTTCAACTCATATTGTGAGAGGTGAGTTGATGCATCGGGTCACACGCTGAGGTATTTTCAATTTTTGTCTTTCAATTTCTGTTTTTATTTTCATTTTCTTCTTGCAAAAATTAGTTCATATTACGAGAGGCCGAAGTATTTTCAATTTCTGTTTAAAACAAAAAAAAAACTCTCATGAGAGTGTGGTTGAGCCTCGGGGCACACGCGGAGGTACTTACAGATGGAAGACTAAAGTCGCATTGAGCAAATTGAATGAAGAAGTTCCAGTGGACAAAGAAGATTGAGCAAGAGCAAATTGAAGCTACAGACCATATCTATCGGGAGTAGCATTGGAGTAGAATGAAGATCGAGGTCTCCCCGAAGATAGTAAGGAAGCAGTTTGAAAAATTTAGATTTATTTCCTCGAAGTCCCGGTGGAAAAGATCAAAGCCTTGAAATCACATCGAAGCCGACCGATGCGCTAGTTACTGTGCCCTTGAAGAAGCAATGAAATATTATCTCCCTGAAGATACAACGGAACAGTGAAGCGGATCAAAACAACAAGTTGCAGTGGAGTTTGAAGCTGTTTAAAGAGGACGAGGACCAACAAGTCAAGGTTTGGCCAAGACCGGGCAAAATTGGTTCTTCTATTGTCTTTGCTCTACCATCGTTTCACGACAGTGAGCAAAGAAGGGCAGCTGTAGTCACCAATTTTGGCCTGGGTTCATTAACCCGGGGCCGAAAACCAAACAAAATAAAATAAGCCCATCTATAAACGGCCCAAGAGGCCCAAACAGTTAACAGTTTTGGAAGACTAGGGTTTTGGAACCCTAGCCACCAGCGCCGACCTCTACTACAGCCGCAACCCACTCACTGCCCGTTCCCCTGGTGCGCCACTCCACTAGCCACTGTCGGCCTCAACCCCGCTAGCCAACAACGCCCATATCCTGCAAAAAGAGGCCAGCACAAAAGTAACAAGAAAGAAAAAATAATGTATTTTACTCGTTTTTCTTTCCTAATTTTCGGATATATAACTCCGAATATGTAACATAGAGGGGGGATTTTTTTTTTGGAGGAATTCAAAAGAACAAAAGAGGAACCATTCAGAGAATCAAAAACAAAAATAAAAATTTAAAGGTTGATTTTGTTCTTTAGTTCTATTTCTGTTTACTGTCGTTTCTTGCCGATTTCATTTTGTTTTACTCTTTTTAGCAAAAATATTGGTCATAAAAAAGATAATAAGGAAAGTGAAAAAGGGGAGCCTTACCGAAGCCTTCGCGGGCGTGGCGTCGAAGCGTTCTCCGCGGTCGGGGCTCCGCTTTAGAGGGACTTTGAGGGTCCCCTCTCTTCGCTTCGACTCACCGAGGGTTTGGCCTTCGGAAGGGTCTTCAAGCAGGACCTTAAGACCCCATATCTGCGCGTCATCGACCCCTAAAAGTATTGGTGGTGCGACGGATGGTGGTAGAAGACCTATCGGTCGGGGAAGACAAAAGGAAAAGGGGAGAGCGGCTGAAGGAGAAATTAAGGGGAAAAGGGCTAGGGTTTTAGATTAAAATGACTTAATGAGTTTTAATCTGGTTTTAAGACTCTTGATGAAACGGTGCCGTTTGGCTTAAAGGGGGTAACTGTTCATTTTCCCTAAAAGGGATATTTGTGCAAACGATCCCCCTCCTTCACATCCCCGATTGATTAAGCCCTATTTTATATTTTTTAATTTGGCCCTCAGGCTTCATTTGGCTTTCGATTTGATCCCTAGAGCTGCCGACTGGACGTGCGCCAGGGAACCTAGGGGTTATTAGCCATTCTAGTCCCCCCATTTCTTAGACGCGTCACAAATAGGCCCTTCCGTTTTTTTATTTATTTCAAATCGACCCCAAAACCATGTTTTTTATCCAATTAGATCCTTTTTAGTGTTTTTTTGATTATTATTATTATTTACTTTATTATTTTATTATTATTACTATTATTTATTATTAGCTATATATATATTTACTATTTCGTATTATTATTATTATTATTATTATTATACTATTATATTATATATATTGTGTATTATTATTATTACTATATTAATTACTATTACTATTATTACTATATTATTATGCTGTACATTTCATATATTATGATTATTATTCTATTTTTGTATCATTATTATTGTTTTATTATTATTGTTATATTATTATTATAGTTATATTATTATCTTGTATATATTTTGTATTATTATTATTATTATTATTATTATTATTATTTGTTGTTGTTGTTGTTGTTATATTTTCTATATTATTATTTTCACTATTATTATTATTATTGTATTATCACTTGTATATACCGACTTTATTATTAGTATTACTATATTTATTAGTATATTGTACATATTTGTGTCAGTATTATTTTATTTTGTTATTACTATCATATTTATTATCACATCTATCATTATATTATCGTTATTATTATTATTACTATTATCATTACGTCCATTGTTATTAACATCGTTTTTTTGTTTTGAATTTCTTTGTTATCATTATTGTACCTTATCTCCTTAATTTTGTCTTTGCTTCTGCACACTTTATTATGTTTTGTTTATTCTTGTTTGCATCATTTCATGTAGATTGGTGACTTTGAAACGTATTCCGACATTTTCTCATTTTTTATTCATAAAAAAGAGGTTTCACAAAGATAATATTCATGAATTTGGGAATTCAAAAATTCGTGCCCAATCGTGCTGGGTGTGGCTTTTTGTTTGACCGAACAAATGGATATCCTTTCAACTTTTGTTTCTATTTTCAAATAAGGTGATATTTGCGTATTTGGAAGTTCGAAAAGATCGTGCCCAATCGTGCTGGGTGTGTTTTTTTTTATGGCCGAATGAGCAAATATCATTTCCAAAAATTTCAAAAAATGAGTGCTTAGAGAATTTTGGAGACAATCTTGAGTTCAAGGTTTTAGATTATCGTGTCCAATCGTGCTGGATGTGAGACTCTATTCCTTCGAAACAAGGGAAACTCGATATTCAATCAAGTTATCAAAATCACAAAAAAATAGAATAAAATTTCAAAATCTTTTTCAAGCTTTGCGACATTAGGACATTGATTAATCAATTTGGTACCGATTTTGGGCGTTGCGAGGGTGCTAATCCTTCCTCGCACGTAACCGACTCCCGAACCTATTTTCTTGAATGTTCGTAGACCAAAAACCCCGTTTTAGTAAACCGAAATGTTTTATTAAAACAAAGGTGATCCGATCACACCTAATAAAAGGTCGGTGGCGACTCCCGTTTTATTTATTTTCAAAACCCAAGTTCGATTTCCGTTTTTTCAAAAAATGGTTTCGACAACATTAATTCGAATTTTAAAATTTAAGTTATGATTATTTTAGTAAAAATCAAACATTAAAATTTTTTAATACAAGTTAGAATACAAATTTTTGGACAACTTAAAAGCCCACATTATAAGGCGAATTCAACCTTATTTAGCCTAAAGAATAGCAACCCATAAGAGGGTTACCTGATCAAGAAGAAAGCAAGAGTTTTAATTGAAATACAGCATAGAAGGATGATTGAAGTTGAGACTCTTCGTAGTTGGCCACGTGGAGGAGTTTTTACGCCATTTAAACACTTAATTTTCCTGTATTATTTATATCTATCTTCAATTTCTATTGATTGTGACACATCATTAAAGTGTTTAGAATTTTTCTTATTCGGGAGTTTTATTTATATAATAATTAGTTTATTTTAATTATGAGTATTTTAAATTCTTGTAATTTTGCTTGCCTTAGGCCATCTTTTTAATGATTAAATAAAGGATAAATTATTAAAGTAGTCATTTTTGTTTGATTTATATTACATTTTAATTATTTATGTTTGAAATGTTACATTTTAGTCACTTACGTTATCGTGTTATTACATTTTAGTCATTGAGTCGTTAATTGTTGTTAATGCTGTAACAGTAAGCTAATGCTGTAACAGTAAGCTAATGTGGCATGTTAAATCATTATTTCAAATGAAAATTTTAGGTTAAATTATTCAATTGGTCCCGATATATTTTTTATTTTGAGCAATTCAATATCTTTTTTCTTTTATGTTCTTTTAACTTTTCTTCTTCTTCCTTTTTTTTTCCCATTCTCTATTGCTTATCCTTCTGTTTTCCTCCCTTCAATTATTTATGTCAACAACTGGCAATGATTGGTTGGTTCAGAAAAAAAAATGAACAATGATATAAAGCAACTTAAGATAGCATACTCAGATGCATGATAGATGAAGGTTCCCAAAACACTAGTAGAATGAAGACGAGCAACCATGTTAGGAGCCTGGTTTAAGAGATTAAAATTTGCAATCTTTGTTTTGAAGTCTTCAAAAAGAAGGACATTGCTAGAACTGATATCTTTGTGGATAATCAAAGGTTGAACCTTCTCGTGCAAATATCCCAAGCCCCTTGCCGCATCAATCGTGATTCTTACCCTCTGCATCTAGTTAAGAATCAGACTCAGTTGTGCCCCTTGAACTCCCTTCCTTCCTATGATTCCCAAAAGCAAGAAACAGAAGAGCTTAACCTATATGCACGGATGTTTTAACAAATGGAAAACATAGAAAAATTACGTTAAGAGAAATGAAGAAGGGAGGAAAACAGAAGGAAAAATAGAAGAGGATGGAAAATAAAGAAAAAATAAAAGGAAAGTTAAAAGAATATAAAAGAAAAAATTAAATTGTTCAAAACCAAAAAATTTAAGAACCAATTGTATAATTTAACTTAAAATTTTTGTTTGAATATTTGGTTGTATGTGGAAGATGTTGTGAGAATAAGATAGATTCTTTTAAAATGATATTTTTTGGAGTATTGATTTAGTTTGAAACCTTCGGGAATTTCTAATGTTGAAGCTTGGTAAGAGTTTTTGTAAGGTTTTCATTGAGATTTAAATATGATAATTAATAATTTTAGATACAAGTTTCTTATAAAATTATTTGTTTTATTTGAATCTAACTTCTTGATTTCCACATTCAATTGAAATCCTTAAATTCAACCTTGCTTAAATACTCAAATTTAAAGATTCAATTCTCTTCTTTCTTTTCGAATCCATTCTTCTCTTTCAATATTTAATTTAGTTCTTGATTACAAAATCTGATTTCATAGCTTTTTTTTTTTTTTTAGAGTTTCAGTACATTTTGAATCCATCACATATATGTTTGCGTTGGAAATCCAACACCACACTCTGTTCAAGCAATTGATGAAATTTCTTAGGTCAGTCATTGCTTCTACTCTCCACCCTTTGTTTTCTTCGTGATATACTGGAAACTATATATATAATACACAGATATTGAAGAACCGAATCTTCCAAATCACCATGCTCATTTAATGTCCGCATCGAAGCTTTCATGTTCCATTGGCCTCTAAGATTGTGAAAAGATGTCTGTTTTTTCCTCTATTCGACCACATTGAAATTATTACAGTAAAACATGGTTTACAATGTTCTGTCCGTCTAGAGTCTAGAGCTAAGCATCGGGGTTTTCCTCCTTTCCCTAGGGCTTAGAGTTTGAAACTTTGAAAAAACAGATACTTAGCCCCAAAATTAATTAATTCTATTTGTATGTTTGTTAGGTTAAGACTATATATATTTTAAAAAATGGTTCATTTAGATTGATAAGTATGCTATTTTTTAAGTAAAATCTTAGTGAAATTTGTAGTTAGAAAATGATTAAGTTAAATACTCATACATATTATTAAAATTATAAATCATATTATATGCATATACATGTGCAGGTAATGTATTTAGAATAAAAATGTAGATTTGAAAAGAATATACAATAAATAATAAAACGTATGATTTGAAACTATTCAATAATAACACATGAAATATGTATATAATAAAAGTAAAATACATAAATAAATCAAAATAAGATATTGGCTGAGTGATAAGTTTAATATTTTTTTGTAATGTAATTGGCATGAGTTTAAAACCCATCACGTGCATTTTTTTAAAAAACAAATTAAAGTACCCTCAAATAATTAGAAACTTTTTGTTTTTTAAATTTTTCTAATTAAATTAGTACTCAGCTAACCTATGACACCAACTCAATTAGAAATTTTATTAATTATTTAGATAATAATTGTTAATTATAACAAATTGTACATAGATATGCCATGACAACTAGGGAAGGAGAGTTGTTTTTTTCTAGACATAGAAGATTAGAAGGGCC
>CM016621.1:7225460-7240190 GCA_005393395.2 Gossypium australe | reverse complement strand
ATAGGGAAATGTATTCCCCTGAACTGAACTCGATCCGTATGAGCCTATAATGAGTGATGATTGAGGAATCTGCTGGTTCGGGTACCTTTCTTTTAGAACTAAGCCACATATAGCGAACCTTAAGGGCCTACCGTAAGTAGAGCTATGCTAAGTCTTAGAGGTTACCTGTATAGTGGTTTGACGTCCTTTTACTCGTTTTGGTTGCTGTTATTCACTCGTTTTGACTGCTGTTATTCAAAACTAACTTGTTTATTTTGGCCATATTTGCATGTCATTTCACATAAAAAGGTGTTGATTTCCGTTTGGTTACTAAGATAGAAGCTTGTTATGGGGGACGAATTCCTTGATAAAGTAGAGGATAACGCGGCCGTGCGTATATGGTCAGAGAAGATACAACTCGAGAAAGGGGATAGTCTAGCCAAGGAATATACATCGGAGTTGGGGGACTTCACTCGCATCAGTATAACACAGAATGAGCTCCAAGAATTAAGAGATATGTGGGCTCATTGGAATGAGGGGACTAAGCAGCTTTTCTACCTTAATTATGGCGATCTACCATATTTGCTTGACATCAGAGCGGACAAACACTTGTTTCGGGCCATAACCCAATATTGGAATCCCGCATATAGCTGCTTCACATTCGGGAAAGTGGACTTGGTACCTACCATAGAAGAATACACAGCTTTACTTCGTAATCGAAGGGCTCAGGTCGATAAAGTCTACTTTAGGGCCGGCAATGCACCAACTTTTGTAAAGAAACTAATGAGCATCACTGGAATGAGTGAACAATGGGTCATGGCACATGTTCAGCAAAAAGACGAAGGGAAATGCATTCCGTGGGTGAACTTAAGGGACTTGATAGTGGCACATCCAGAGCTAAGGAAGGTTGACATCTTCGCCTTAAGTATTTACGGCCTGGTAATTTTCCCAAGCTTTGAGGCATGTGGATGAAGCAGTTGTTGACTTATTTGATCGTCTTGACAAAGGAGTTACGCCACCAGCCATTCTTGCCGAAACGTTTAGATCTTTAAATGCGTGCCGGAGAGCAGGCGAGGGTAGATTCATGGGATGTGCGCAACTATTGCTAGTTTGGTTCCATAGCCATTTCTGGAAGATAGATAGAGCTTCTTGTCGAGTTCACTATGAAAATTATTCCCCATAAAGGAGTTGGCAGATAAGCCCAAGAGAGACGAAGTATCAGAGGAAAATTGGATCGCACTCCTTCAAAATCTCCGAGAAAAAGACATTGAATGGAGAGCTCCTTGGTTTGTTCCTGATGAAATTCTCTACCGCTGTGGGAGTTATGATTGGGTTCCTCTGCTAGGAATTTGGGGAGCCATTGGGTATGTTCCTTTGCTTGTGCTAAGGCAATACAATTCAAGACAGTTTATACCGAAGACTTATGGCCTAGCTCAGTTCGAATTTTCATACAAGGGGAATAATTCTACGAAGAAGGTTCGAGAGATTGCTGATGCTTGGAAACAAATTTTACGAATGAAAAGAATTGCTGTAGGTCCGATGGTAACCCTCGAGTATAATGCCTAGCGGAGTAGGAGAATAAACGATAATGTCCCTAAATCGACACACGATAGTACTCAACCAATAGAGAAATACTTACAAGTAGTCCCTTCCGAGGCGGAGATTATGAAGCAAGACTTTGAAAGTAAAAATTCAGAGTTGGAAAAAAGGATAGAACGACTAGAAGAAGAAAAGATGCATTTGATGTTGGATATCGATGTCCAAAACTCAGACGCTGAAAAATTGAAGAAAGGAAAGAGAAAGGCCGAAGAAGATTTGGAGAGCTTGAAAACTGATTATAGAAAGCTGCGTCTATCAATGAGGACTGCCGGGTTGGGTAAAACTTCAGAACAATGGGGTCAAGAAATTTGAGAAGAGAAAGCCAAGGTTGATCAGTGGAGGGAAAGCTCCAAGAGGTTCAAGCACAAAGGGATGCTCTAAAGAAGACTGCAAGTGAGAACCGAAGGGAGAATGAGACACTGAAAGCTCGATTAACAGAACAAGAAAAGACATTTAGCCAAAGACGCGACTCTATGGTGAAGCTGGAATCAAGCCTAAACCAGATTGAAGAGTTAAAAGGGAAGTTAGTAGAGCTCGAAATGGCACTGGAAAATAGTGAGTTCTGGTTCCAACAATCTCAGAATCAGGTCAGAGAAAGGGATTACGTCATGGGTGAAGTAGTAACGCAGATACGAGAAGTGGCTGAACATCTACAATCCTTAGCGGTCCAAGCCGATGTATTAAGTATAATGTATGAATCAAAGTCAGACCGGGGTCGAGAGTTAGCCTCGCTCCTCGAGAAAATTAAAATTCTGGGCATAAGGGCTAGGTCGCATATATGACTCTGTTTTATGTAAAGGATTTTGTTTCTTAAATAAGCTTTCTATAAGAAATTGAACGGGAATCGGCGCTTTTTGCATTCATTTCACGCATTTGCATTACATTTCATCCATTTGCATACATCACATCATTTGTATCAAAAAGAGTCTAATTGATTAAAATCGTGACAGAAGTTACCCTGGAAACCGATGAAAACCAACCTATTATACATTATTACAACACTCGTCGTAAGGCAAAAGCGATGGACCAAAGATATGAACAATTTCAGAAAGAGATGCAAGAGCAGATGACGAAGTTTCAGCAAGAAATGAAAGACCAGATGATAGAGGCTCAACGGAATATGATGGCCCAAATGACTTTGATGATGAATGGGATAACAAACAAAGGAAAAGACCCTACAACTAGTACCGGGGAAGAAAACGAAGGCCACCCCCAGGATACACTCCACCTCATGGAGGTTGGCCTCAAAGGGAATTTACAGGCCCAGAACAACCACCTGTACCACCACCTGCCCATCTAGGGCAAGGAGTATTCGCATCAAACCATGGAGCTAACCCTGCTGACCCTATTGTCCCAGATTTGGATGATCCTATAGAACTAGCTAAGTTAAGAATGAAGAATCAGGATGCTCAGGACAAGCATAAGGATCTGGAAGAAAGACCCAGGGCGATAGAGGGAACTAGAGTCTCTTCCGCAATGAGCGCCAAAAAACTCAGTTTGGTTCCCGGTCTGGTCTTGCCTCCAAAATTTAAAGCGCCAGACTTCGAAAAATATGATGGAACAAGGTGTCTAAAGGCGCATCTTATTATGTTTTGTTGAAAAATGGCTGGTTATGTGGATGAAGACAAGTTGTTGATACACTGTTTTCAAGATAGCTTGATCGGGTCAGCCCTCCGGTGGTATAATCAGCTCAGCAGAGAGAGGATCCAATCATGGGATGACTTAGCTTCAGCATTCTATAAGCAATACAAGCACGTCTCCGACATAGCACCTGATCGACTAACGCTACAGATGATGGAAAAGAAGCCATCAGAGACCTTTAGACAATATGCTCAAAGGTGGAGGGATGTCTTGGTTCAAGTAGAACCCCCACTGACCAAAACTGAGATCACAGTTCTTTTTATCAACACTTTAAAAGCGCCATTCTATGACAAGCTGGTAGGAAATGCCACAAAGGACTTCGCAGATGTCGTAATATCCGGAGAACTCATTGAAAACGGCATCAAGAGTGGGAGAATGGAAGGTTCCGAGAGCTCAAAGAGGTCAGCACTTATAAAGAAGAAAGAGCCTGAAACCCATATGGTGGGGACCGGAAACCACTACGCTTCCAATCCATACCCAATCCAACCGCGACCTCAATTTCGGCCACCCCCAAATTTCTATTTTCCTCCTCAAAACCTCTACTATCAAACGCCCCCTCCTTACCCCGTCTATGCCACTAATAACCAAAGACCGTTCACCACATCCCCGCTAAATACCACTCCCGCTCAAAGTCAGCCTAAAAAAGAACAGAGGCCAACAAGACCCAATCCTGAAAGACCTCAATTCACTCCATTCCCGTGTCGTACGGAGAACTGTGCCCGAAATTGTTGGAAAAACAATTAATATCCCCGCATTACATGGCACCGTTGAAGCCTCCATACCCAAAGTGGTACGATCCTAATGCTAATTGCATGTATCATGCGGGAAACTAGGGGCATTCTACGGACAATTGTATAGCTTTTAAAAGGAGGGTTCAGGGTCTTATCGATACGGGGATTTTACGATTTGACGGTACCGGTAATGTGGTTGGAAATCTGCTCCTTAACCATCCCGTAGGGAACGTGAGTGTGGTGACACAAGAAGATAGGTGGCAAGCCAAAGGTTGTGTCTCCGAGATAAGGACACCTTTGAGGAAAGTGTGGGAAATAATGACTGAAAAGGGTTTGCTCGGCAGAAGTTTCAAGAAGGAAAACATGGGAGGTCAAAGTTTTTGCATTTTTCACGGCATGGAAGGACATCACATCCAATCTTGTGAGGAATTTAAAGAACTACTTCAAGGTATGATGAACAATAAGGAGCTTGAGATCTGCAATAAGGAGGAAGAGAGTGACGAAGAGGATATATGTACTTCTGAGGGTCAATCATCAGGTCCCCCTTACAGTGCTGACCGACCCTTGATAATCTATTACGAAGCAAAGAAGGAAGAGGTGAAACCGAAAATGATAATCAAAGTACCAACTCCTTTCCCTTACAAGGAGGACAAAGCAGTGCCTTGGAAATACGATGTCAATATCACCATGCCCGAAGCTACGAATGGAAGTGTCAGCGAGGTGGGGCATTTTACTCGCAGCGGGAGGTGCTATTCTCCCGAGGTGGTTGAACCAAAAAAGAAAGGCATTGACTCAAGTCAAAAAGGAAAAGCACCAATGCATGAGGCGGTGGTCGAGATTGAAATCCCATCCGAACAAGGGATTAAAAGACCCGTGAATGTGGACGAAGCACATGAATTTTTAAGGTTTATCAAGCACAGCGAGTATAACATCGTGGAGCAATTGAACAAGCAACCGGCAAAGATCTCAGTGTTATCTCTACTGTTAAACTCAGAACCACACCGAAACGCTTTATTAAGAGTGTTAAACCAAGCATATGTGCCGAGCAACGTACCCGTTGAAAAACTTGATAGATGGGCAAACAACTTAAACGCGGATAATTTCATCTCTTTCAGCGATGATGAAATACCACCGAACGGTAGAGGCTCTATCAAAGCATTACATATTACAACCTATTGTAAAGGTTACATAGTACCGAGTGTGCTTATCGACAACGGGTCTGTGCTCAATGTTATGCTGTTGGCCACGCTTTCCAGGATGCCGGTTGATATGTCTTACCTAAGGCCTTGTCATTCCACGGTAAGAGCGTTTGATGGGACACGACGAGAGGTCATGGGAAGGATTGAGATCCCTCTAGAAGTGGGCCTATGTACATACAATATTGAATTCCAGGTCATGGACATCGCGCCTTCATATAACTGCCTCTTAGGAAGACCTTGGATCCATTCCGCCGGGGCAGTCCCTTCGTCTCTCCATCAAAAGATCAAGTTTGTCATGGATAATCGCTTGATCACGGTCGCTGGTGAGGAAGACATCGTTGCATCCCTCTCTACTGATGCACCCTACATCGAGGTGAACGCAGTAGAGTGTTCTTTCTGTTCCTTCGAATTCATCAATGCTACTTATATCACTGAAGGAAGCAAGGCCCCCACGCCCAAGCTGTCAAGGAATACCAAGATGGGAATCAAGAAGACTGTGGGGAAAGAAGCCCGAGCGAGGAAAGGGTTGGGAAAATACCAGCAAGGAATGGCCAGAGACTAAAACCAATACACCATAAGGCTCCATGGGGTTTAGGATTCAAGCCCGACACGTGGCAAAGAAGGAAACAGTTACAGAAAGAGCAAGAAAGGAGGATTGCGAGAGCCTCAGGTCGGGAATTGGAATGAGAGCCCATAACGTATCTGCCTTTGTCGAAAACATTTATATCGGCAGGAATTACATACCCGGGAAGAGATAATCCACAAAGCATGATGTCATGGATAGAAAGGGGCCTACAGGACTTCAGCATAAATGTCATTAACAAAGGGAATAATACAGTGGAAGATGTCTCAGCGATACGCCCTTGCCCCCCTGGATTCACTCCGAACAATTGGACTGCCGTGGATCTCCTCGTAATTTCCAAGTCTCCTCCAAAGTAATGCTCAGTACTGACCTTTGTATGCCCCTAAGCTGTAGGGGAATCTGTTATGAGAGTTTGCGTTGTCTACTTACCTTTTAAATGAAACATGAATAAAGATGCATTTTGTCATGATCTTTTCATTCTCATCGGCTCCATATTTATTTCCTTTTTTAACCTGTCCTTATATATCCCATATCATCGTATCACGTTTATAGGATCCGGTACCTTGATGTCCCTCTATAATTTCTTTTTCATCTACTTTTCAGGTGCTCAGATATCAACGATGCGAACAATCCTGTTACAAGTCCTAAAATTGACTTCGAGAAAGCCATTTGTGTGGGAGAATTCGAGGCTGAAGAAGATGCTGAAGATTATGTCTCTTCCCCAGACTTACTGAGAATGGTAGAACAAGAGGATAAACAGATTCTGCCCTATCAAGAATCTGTCGAGACAGTAAATTTAGGAAACGAAGAAAAGAGGCAAGAGGTAAAAGTTGGGACCTCCATATCAGAGGACACCAAACATGATCTGATCACCTTGCTTCATGAATACAAAGACATGTTCGCATGGTCGTATCAAGATATGCCAGGTTTGAACGAAGATATAGTGGTCCATAGACTCCCATTGAAACCAGAATGCAAGCCTATCCAACAGAAGTTAAGGCGGATGAGACCTGAAATGCTCTTAAAGATAAAGGAAGAAGTAAAGAAACAATTTGATGCTGGCTTCCTACAAATCTCTAGATATCCAGAATGGGTGGCTAATATAGTCCCAGTACCGAAGAAAGATGGCAAAGTGCGAATGTGCGTGGATTACCGTGATTTGAATCGAGCAAGCCTTAAAGATAATTTCCCGTTGCCACACATCGATACATTGGTAGATAACACGGTAAAGCATTCATTTTTCTCCTTCATGGATGGATTTTCGGGCTACAATCAAATCAAGATGGTTCCCGAGGATATGGAGAAAACTACATTCACGACAATGTAGGGGACATTCTGCTACAAAGTGATGCCGTTCGGACTAAAGAATGCCGGGGCAACATACTAGAGAGCCATGGTAACATTGTTTCATGACATGATGCACAAGGAAATAGAAGTCTATGTCGACGATATGATCACCAAATCTCGAGGGGAAAGAGAGCATGTCGAGAACCTCCGGAAGTTGTTTGAAAGACTGAGAAAATTCCAACTGAAGCTTAACCCAGCCAAATGTACCTTCGGGGCTACCTCTGGAAAATTACTGGGGTTCATCGTTAGCAAGAAAGGTATCGAGTTGATCCGGATAAAATAAAGGCCATACAAGAACTACCGCCTCTGCGCACACAAAAGGAAGTCAGAGGATTTCTAGGAAGGCTGAACTACATCGCTCGATTCATTGCTCAACTCACAATCCAATTTTTTGACTTCTTCGAAAACACAATCCTAGAGAATGGAACGAGGAATGTCAAGAGGCTTTTGACAAGATAAAGCAGTATTTGTCTAGTCCCCCGGTGCTAGTACCACCAACTCCTGGAAGACCGCTAATACTATATCTGACTGTGTTCGAAAACTCAATGGGTTGCGTCTTGAGGCAACATGATGAGTCCAGAAAAAGGGAACAGGTGATCTATTATCTCAGCAAGAAATTCACGGAGTATGAAGCAAAGTATCCGTCAATCGAAAAATTTTGTTGTGCTCTGGTCTGGGTAACTCGGAGGCTCAGACAATATGTGCTGTATCATATGACGTGGTTGATTTCAAAGCTGGACCCAATAAAATACATGATGGAATCGCCTGCACTCTCAGGAAGAATGGCACGATGGCAGATCCTACTATCGAAATATGACATCGTATACGTGAGCCAAAAATCGATTAAAGGGAGCGCAATAGCCGATTTCTTAGTAACTCGAACAACAGACGAATACGAGCCATTGAGATTTGACTTCCCAGACGAAGACTTGATATGCGTTACGGAAAAAGAATGTGAATCGTCGAAAGAGAAATCATGGAAAATGAGTTTTGATGGTGCGTCAAATGCATTGGGGCATGGGATTGGAGCAGTCTTAGTGTCACCAGAAGGGGATCATTACCCCTTTACTGCCAGATTAAATTTCTTCTGTACCAACAACATGGCGGAATATGAGGCTTGTATCATGGGACTTCACGCAGCTATCAAGCAGAACGTCAAGGTCTTAGCGGTCTCCGGAGACTCGGCATTGGTGATTTACCAAATCCGTGGAGATTGGGAAGTAAAAGACTCGAAGTTGGTCAAATATCGTGATCTCGTTGAGGAATTGGTTGAAGAATTCGAAGAAGTGACTTTTAACTACTTCCCACGGGAAGAAAACCAATTGGCTGACGCCCTAGCCACCTTGGCTTCAATGTTCAAAGCAAACCAAGAAACAGAAATAATGCCTCTCCAGATGAGCATATATGAGGCCCCTGCGCATTGTTTTAGCATTGAAAACGAGGCAGATGGACAACCATGGTTCCATGATATCTTAGAATATGTCAAGAATCAAAGATATCCCGAGCAAGCAAACGAGAACGACAAAAGAACGATCAGAAGATTGGCAGCAGGATTTGTTCTCGATAGGGACATCCTATACAAAAGTGGGAAAGATCAAATGCTCTTGAGATGTGTGGATACTGTCGAAGCCAGAAAGATACTCGAAGAGGTCCATGAAGGAGTTTGTGGAACGCACGCTAATGACTTCACTATGGCCAGGCAGATTATGAGGCTCGGTTATTACTGGTTGACAATGGAAAACGACTGCATTAGTTACGCACGAAAGTGTCACAAATGTTAAGTTTATGGCGATAAAATTCATGCAGCACCTTTACCCCTTAATGTCATGACTTCCTCGTGGCCCTTTTCTATGTGGGGCATGGATGTTATAGGGCCAATTTCCCCAAAAGCTTCTAATGGACATTGATTCATTTTTCTGGTCATCGATTACTTCACAAAATGGGTAGAAGCTACTTCGTTTGCCAATGTGACAAAGACCGCAGTTTGCAAGTTCTTAAAAAGGGAGATCATATGTCGATACGGTTTGCCTGAGAGAATCGTCTCAGATAATGCCTTGAACCTAAACAACAAGATGATGAAGGAAGTGTGCGAGCAATTTCAAATAAAGCATCATAACTCCTCACCCTATCGTCCAAAGATGAACGGAGCGGTAGAAGCCGCTAACAAGAATATCAAGAAGATTATTGGGAAAATGACCGAGACATATAAAGACTGGCACGAGAAGCTACCATTTGCTCTATATGCATATCGCACATGTGTACGGACCTCCACGGGGGCAACTCCTTTCTCTTTGGTCTATGGAATGGAAGCTGTACTACCCATTGAAGTTGAGATCCCCTGCCTGCGAGTCTTAATGGAGTCAAAACTAGAAGAATCAGAATGGATTCGAGCTCGATATGACCAATTAAACCTGATTGAAGAAAAACGCCTAAAAGCAATCTGTCATGGACAAATGTACCAGAAAAGAATGATCGCCGCCCATGACAGGAAGGTGCGTCCAAGAGAATTTCGCGAAGGAGAACTCGTCTTGAGGAAGATTCTCCTGATACAAAAGGACTTCCGAGGAAAATGGGCACCGAATTGGGAAGGACCATACGTCGTAAAGAGAGCTTTCTCAGGGGGCGCTTTGATTCTCACTGAAATGGATGGGAAGGAGTTACCAAATCCGGTAAACTTAGATGTCGTGAAGAAATATTACGCCTAAAAAAAAATCAAGATGAAAACCCGAAAAAGGTGTCCTGATAAACAAAGAAGGCTTAGGATAAAAAACCGAAAGGGCGTCCTAAGGAAGCAAATTTGGGCCGAAAAAGCAAGAATGGTTTGAACAAGGAGTCAAACGGCGAGATTATAGTATTGAAGCGGACTCTGAAGCTCAAGAATCTTCTACACGAAAAACCTTACTCGAAAAGATTCAGGATGAAGAAACATGGAGAAGTTCATGCGTCGGATATCTAGAGCACTTACGACGACTGAACTTGTTTTCCTTTTATAATGCTTTCTTGATCGAGTTATTCCTTGTCAATTTTCTTTGCTTGTTGCCTTTGAAATAAATATAGATATGAGGTATCCCTTTCCCGCCTACTTTGCCATTTTCGTGCATTTTATTTATGTTTCATTTTAGAGATAAATAGTGAAATTACACGCTCTGAACGAAAAGAATATTGAGCATTACCTGGATGAGAATTGGGTAAGTACGAGAGCCTCAAAGCAAGAAAAAAAAAGAGAGAAAAAAAAGGGGATATACGAGAAACACATATTACTCATAGAACTTGAGGACGGATACAAGACCTGAGGAAAGTCAGGAGTCGAAGCAGTGAATGCAGGTCATCATGAGAGTCGTAATAAGAAGAGACACACGACAAACAAGCCCAAGGCACATGGCATAATCATGTAGACATAAAAGCATTTAAGACAAACACGCGCATATCATGACATCATCACGCATGACGCATACAGGTGCACCAGTAAAGCAAGAAGTTTTGACGATAACTACACCGAACCAAGGAGAAAGAAGGCACCCGAGTTCTACCAGATGAAGCGTTTTCTGAAGTCAACTCCTCAGGTCGCACGCTGAGGCATTTTAATTTCTGTTTTCCAATTTCTGTTTAAATTAACTCCTCAGGTCGCACGCTGAGGTATTTTTAATTTTTGTTTTTCAATCAATCCTTCGGGTCGCGCGCTGAGGTATTTTCAATTCCTGTTTTTCAAATTCTGCTTACAAAAAAATCAACTCCTCAGGTCGCACGCTGAGGTATTTTTAATTCCTGCCTTTTTTTGTTTGAATCAACTCCTCAGGTTGCACGCTGAGGCCTTTTTAATTTCTTTTCCCGTCTGCAAACATCAGCTCCTCAGGTTGCACGCTGAGGCATTTTTAATTTCTGTTCTTCAATTTTTGTTCGCCAAAAATCAACCCCTCGGGTCGCACGCTGAGGTATTTTTCATTTTTGTTTTTCAATTTTTGTTTAAATCAACCCATCAGGTCGCACGCTGAGGTGTTTTTAATTTCTGTTTTTTAATTTCTGTTGAATCAACCCCTCAGGTCGCACGCTGAGGCATTTTTAATTTCTATTTGAACCAACCCCTCAGGTCGCACGCTGAGGTATTTTTCAATTTCTATTTGCAAAAAAAAAAAAAATCAACTCCTCAGGTCACACGCTGAGGCATTTTTAATTTCTGTTTTTCAATTTCTGCTTGCAAAAAAATCAACTCCTCCGGACGCGCGCTGAGGTATTTTCAATTTCTGCTTGCAAAAAAATCAACTCCTCAGGACGCGCGCTGGGTTATTCTGTTTGCAAAAAAGGGAAAAAAATCAACTCATATTACGAGAGTGGGATTGAGCCTCGGGTCACGCGCGGAGGTACTTACAGACGGAAGACTGAAGTCGCCTGGGGCAAATTGGACGAAGAAGTTCCAGTGAACAAAGAAGATTGAGCAAGAGCAAAATGGAGCTACAGGCTATATCTCTCAGAAGTAGCATTGGATTAGACTGAAGATCGAAGCCTCCCCGAAGATGGCAAGGAAGCAGTTTGAAAAGTTTAGACTTATTTCCTTGAAGTCACGGTGGAGTAGATCAAAGATAAGAGTCCCTTCTCCATGAAATCACATCAAAGCCGATCGAGGCGCTAGTTACTGTGCTCTTGAAGAAGCAATGGAATAGGAAAATTTATCTCCCTGAAGATACGACTAAACAGTGAAGCGGATCAAAGCAACAAGTTACAGTGGAGTTTGAAGATACCTGGCGAAGAATAGCACCAAAGAAGACAAGACTCGGTGGGTCCTGACAAATCTGGGCTTTCTTTATGTCTTTGCCCCGTTCCCGCTACACGACAACGAGCAAAGAGGGGCAGCTGTATAGGCCCAAATTTGTCCGGCCCATTTACAACAAAAATTACCCAATTGCCAGAACCCTAAAAACAGTCCAGAATAGTCCATTTACAAACCAAATTAACCCAACACCAGATAAAAGCCCAAAACAAACAGGCCCAAAAGGCCCATATCTTGAAGGTTTTACAGGAAACCCTAACGAGCGCCGCGCGCGTGCCTTCACGCGCATCCCTTGGTGCGCCGCAACCCGCCCCCACTTGCCTCTGTCTGCCATCGTCGCTATCTCCACTTGCTCCACTACACTCTCAGCACCTGAAAACATGGGAAAGAGAACAAACAACAGCCAAGCAGACGACAACAGAGAATAAACTTTGTAATTTCCTTTTGGCTATAAAAAGGCATTCGTTTTGTAAAGAAAGGATCTTTTTTTTTTGGGGGGGAAATCAATACAAGAACAAGACAAGAAAGCAGCGAAGATCAAACAGAAAGAAATCTCAAGCCAACTTTTTGCCTTTTTTTTCTCTCGAATCACAAACAAATAAAAAAAACGAAAATCCAAAAACACAACAAATCGATACAAAACCTTCGAAGGTATTTTTGTTTTATTTTAATTTTATTTTTTTTCTCTTCGTTTATTCGCAGATATATATCCATATATATATAAATATTTAAAGTATATAAAATAAAAAAAAAAAGGAGAAAATAACTTACTTTTGCGGATTCCAGCCACCGTGCACGGTGGCCGGTGACGGCGGCGCCACGCCGGAGCACCCCTCCCCCTTTGCGCACCTGCAGAGAATGAGAGAAGGTGAGAAATTTTTTTTTTAAAAACAAAGAAAAATGAATTTTAAAAAGAGGTTTTGGCCTTATATATAGACACCAAACGACGTCGTTTAAGCTAGGGGGATTAGTCCCGAAACGGCGCCGTTTCACGGCGACCCGCACGCGCGACCCGATCCGGCCAGAGGGTCCGCGTGTTTTTGTCAAAGGGGCTAATTGCCCTATTGGTCCCTCCGCTTTTTCGTGTCTGTGCAATCAAGTCTTATATTTTCTCGATTTCGGCCCCATAATTTTCCACGACTTCAAATTAGGTCCTCGCCCAACGCACTGTTTCAATAAAAGGATTTATTGCTATTTTGGACCCTCCAGGTTTCGCGCGCGTCACAAATAAGCCCTTTTTTCTTTTATTTTATTTCGAATTAACCCCCAAATCCCATTTTAAACGAAATTTGATCCCTTTTTAGTTATTTTGTAATCTTTTTTAGTCTTTTTATTACATTATTATATTATATATTATTATTATAGTGTATATATTTTCTATTATTACTATTATTATTACTATGCTATTATCTTTATTATTATACTATTATTATTATATTTTTATTACTACTATATTTATATTAATATATTTTATATATTTCGTACCCTTATTATTATTATTATTATTATTATTACATCTACTATTATTATTATTATTTTAGTATTTCACTATTGTTATTACCATTATTATCTTGTACATATTTTGCATTATTATCATTATTATCTTATTATTATTACTATACTAATTACTATTACTATTATCATTACATTATTATTATGTATGTTTACTATTATTATTATTACTATTATTACTATTACTATTATTATTATTATTATTATTATTATTATTATTATTATTATTATTATTATTATTATTATATGTTATTATATTGTACATATTTTGCGTTATTAATATTATTATATTTACTATTATCTCTATGACTACTAACGTCTTTAGTTTTAATTTATTGTTATTATTTTAATGTTATCTTTTGTGTCTTTATTATTGCATCTTTTATTATCGTATGTTGTTAATCTCTTGCTTTCGTCATTTTATGTGGATCGACATTTTAAAATCGCAACCCGACATCTTATTTTAAATTCACAAAAAGGGTTTCATAAGGGTAACTCGTGAGTTTGGAAATTCAAAGAGATCGTGCCCAATCGTGCTGGGTGTGATTTTCTGTTTGACCAAATGAACGAATATCCTTTCAAAATTGCAATGCATGTGTTTGGAGAATTTTGGAGATGATCTTGAATTCAAGGATTTAGATTATCATGTCCAATCGCGCTGGATGTGAGACTCTATTCCTTCGAAACAAGGGAAACTCGATATTCGATCAAGTTGTTTAAAATCACAAAAAAATAGAATAAAATTTCGAAATATTTTCAAGCTTTTCGACATTATGACATTGATTAATCGATTTGGTACCGATTTTGGGCGTCGCGAGGGTGCTAACCCTTCCTTGCACGTAACCGACTCCCGAACCTATTTTCTCGAATGTTCGTAGACCAAAAAAAAATCCTGTTTTAGTAAACCGAAATGTTTTATTAAAACAAAGATGATCCGATCACACCTAATAAAGGTCGGTGGCGACTCCTATTTTTTCGAAATCCAAGTTCGATTCCCGTTTCTTAAAAAAACTGGTTTCGACAGCTTGGCGACTCCACTGGGGACCATAAGAGAGTCAGGCCGTAAAATTGATTATTCTTTGTCCTTTTGTCAAAATTTGGAAAATCATTTTGAAAAATCATGTTTCTTTCGATGCATTTTGCTGGTGCTATGATTGCAATAATGTCGAGTCTCATAGGATGTCTCCGCATTCATATTCGCATGACCGTTGTGGTCACACCCTTAAGTGGGAGCGAGAAGCTATGCCTTCGTGAGGTTTTCACCTTCGCGTGGGCTAGGGGACCGCTTCCGGAATACATCCGTACCTATGGTTTCGTGAGGTTTTCACCTCCGCATGGCCATAGGGAAATGTATTCCCCTGAACTGAACTCGAT
>CM016621.1:7169411-7225415 GCA_005393395.2 Gossypium australe | reverse complement strand
GACAACTAGGGAAGGAGAGTTGTTTTTTTCTAGACATAGAAGATTAGAAGGGCCTGGAATCATGTGGAAGACATTAAATGCAATCGTCCGAAATAGGTCATAGGGTTTCTGGTTTTCTGACCAGAAAAAAAAAAAGATGTATATTTTTTTGGTTTCAATCTCCCTCGAAACGGGTTTCATTTTTTTGTTTTTAATAATCCTTAAACTTCAGCTTCATGTCGGATCTCATAACTAGTTGAAATTAATTGCATGTACGTTTACGACTAAATTATGACATTTATATATATTCTATAAAGATGATAAGAATATTATTAAGAGAAACCATCAAATTTTGAAAGAATTAATTTTTATATATTATAAAATAAATAAAAAATATATTAGTTTTGTTGTTGATGTTAACTCTTGGCAATAGTGGTGATTACAGAGTCTTTTGGTTTGATTTTGTAATAATGTATGAAGTTGTTTTTAGAACTAGAATTATATAAATATGGTTGTAGATTGCTACGAATGTGACAACACAAGAAGAAAGGAAAGTTGGGGGCAACCTGCAACACTTGATAATATATGTGTGGGAATAGAATAATAAGTATACGATAATGACAACATTGTAATTCGAGAGGTTAATATATGAAAAGATGCATGCATGAGAGAGGATCATGTTTCCATGCATGTGAATGTCCGCCAACAAACATTCACGTTGGAACCTAATTCTCATGGAATCCCGGTTTGAGGTTAGGGTTTTAATTTCTCCTCATCAATTCTCACCTCTATGATGCGATTACCTAGAAACTTTAATTATTAACCATTACTGTTGGAGATATAATTTTGAAAATTATATGGAATTTAATTCAATATGTATGGGATTCAAGCTATAATAAATTTAGACAGAGCACAAGCATGATTTTATGTAAGATGTAATTCAAATTGGAATCTTGAAAGACTGAAGCTTAAGCTTTAAAACAATAATTTTTATTTAATTTTTACGTACAGTTAATACTATATTCAAGAGTAGCATCGTTTTATATTTATTCATGCATAAATAAATAATTTATTCATCCACTTTTTTTTTAATTATTAAATATATACCATTCATCAACATCAAATTTTGACATATAATCTTTTTTAAGAATTTTCATATATAATTAAATTGAGATTGAAATTTTATTCATTTGTTCTAGTACACGTTGAACCAAAATCAATTTATAATTTTAAGATTTAAGGTTGGAAGACTCAAACAAGAATATGGAAACTACACAACTCCATGGAATGCATGACAATCTATCACACGCCAAGGTGGTGTCAACTTAATCCTGTAAAAGATGTTTTATTTTTTTACGATCCACTTTGCTGTCGTTAAAAAAACATAAGAATAACAAAATTAGTATGGTTATTGAACTACGTTTCATGTTGGGTTATAGAGTAAGAATTTTAAAGTTAAAATATGCTCTAGGTCTCTATATATTTTGGATGGTGGGAATTTAGTCTCTTTACATTTATATTCAAAAATTTAATGCCTCTAATTTTCAAATTAAAAAATTCAGATCCAATTATTACTACAATTAAAATTATTCCATTAAATTTTCTGGTTTTAAAATTAAAAGCACACACTTAACAGTCATGTAACAATAAAAATAATATTGAAAATACTGATTAAGATTTTTTTTCTTAAAAACATTTATTTAAACTCTTAAATATCAAATAATTATTTTATGTTGGAATAGTGTTCTTAAGAAAAATTAACATCATCATTTAGATTGACATAGTTAATTAACAGTAGTAACTATTTAGACTAACTAATAACATTATAAAAGTAAAGAGGTCAAATTATGTTAAAAAGTAAAGTATATAGATTAATTCTTAAGTTCCAGCATAGTCCAAGGGCCCAAAATTGAAATTTGACAATTGTTGTAAAAAAATAAAATGCAAACCTAAAAGAAATGGAAAATTATGTGTTAAACTCTAAGACTCTTTTGATCTAAAATATTGATTATTTGGATTAAGTAGTAATATTATAAAAATTAATAACCAAATTATGTTATAAATTAAAGTATAGAGGTTGAAACTTAAATTTAGATATAATACAAGGATCAAAACTATCATTCCCTAAAAAATGTTAAATTTTAATTTTCACTCTTCAAATATATTCATGAAATTGAGTTCCAATTTAAAAAAAAAAAGAAGCCAAAAACTGTTTTCAAGCAGTCTCTTTTAAATTTAAAGTAGCAATATTTAAAGTGAATGTTCCTACGTGAATCTCAGTAATTATTTATCCTTATTCTACGTATTCATCATTTTGAATTAAAAGAATTTTTTTTATTGGAATAATTACTTAATGTATAATATGTTGGTTCTCAATAATTATATATAAAAAAGTAAGATGCTCGTGATGTATGGATGTAAGATGAACTAAATCCTCATTGAATATGATTTTTTCATTAAAAGGGGTTCGTACACGTTCTGCAGTACTCTTTGTTAAAGAGTATTATATTGTAGGCATGAGAGTTTGGATTTGATTTCACGTAGCCTCATTTCCCACCCTTAATTAATAAATAATTTATATTTTGATAACCAATGATTTTATATTTTGAATATTTTTATTCAATTCACATTAGCCAATTTATGAATTTTTAAAGATTTATGAAAATTTTTATATAAAATGTAATATTTTATATTATAATTTTAATTTTTCCCATCCAACCAAAACTTTTTTTTATATACACACTTTTAACAATATACTTTTACATAATTTTTTTTTTTACATTTAAAGCGTGTTTGTACAGTAGTTATCTACTAATCTTGGGCCTCCTAAGTCAATTCCATCCAAATTTAATCAAAGAAACATAGGTGGAATGAATCCCCAGTCTTCACCCCCTGCCTTTATAAATACCCATTTTAATCACCATTTTCTTCAGCACTAGGCTTTGTTGTTTTGGAATCATATATTGAGTTCTCTTCTTTGGCTATAGTATCAGGAGATCATCAGAGAGGTAGAGAAAATGGGAGGTTCTTCACCATGCGCCTCCTGCAAACTCTTGAGGCGTCGCTGCGCAAAGGATTGCATCTTTGCTCCTTACTTCCCTTCTGATGACCCTCACAAGTTTGCTATTGTTCACAGAGTCTTTGGTGCTAGCAATGTCAGCAAAATGTTGCAGGTTTCTTTCTAAATTCCTCCGCTATATATTATCATTTACTTAGAAATGCATGCTTGGTATATGTAGTTCCAAAAGTGTTGTCTTTTGTTTTGGTTTGGTTGAATTATACAACGTATATGTTGTTGTAAATCTGACTTACATGCAGGAGCTGCCGGTTCAGCAGAGAGCGGATGCTGTAAGTAGCTTAGTTTATGAAGCAAATGCAAGAGAGAGGGACCCCGTATATGGATGCGTGGGAGCCATATCCTACCTTGAAAATCAAGTATCACAGTTGCAAATGCAGCTGGCGGTGGCTCAGACGGAGATGCTTTGCATTCGGATGCAACAGGAATCGGCCTTGCCAATGCCTATGCCAACTCAAATACAACAAGATGACAAGTCCTTCCTTGCAGCCACTAATAACTTGGATAACATATCCCAGTACCTCAACTTCGCTTCTTCTTCTTCCAGCAATGTAATCCAAGATCCATCGGCTCTCAAGAGAGAGTCTCTTTGGACTTAAAACTCTAATTAGTTTCTTTTCCCTTTGTTCAAATGAACTAGTACGTTTTTCCCCCCGCATTTTTCTTGGATATATTTGTATAGCAATACAAAGAAAATAATCCTCCATGGCAAATTAAAGTACGAGAAAATCATATTAAGGATTAGCACACCCACAGCATGTAAGTAATATATAAAAATTAAATGAGGACTTTGAACTTTAGAAATTAAGGTGTCACACTACAATAATATTTTATAAAAATACCAAAATATTTTTATATTAATATTTGTTACTTTGTAAAATTGTAGATTTTTTTTTTATCATTTTTCAATTGAATTGATGTCATTTTAACAAGATTTGAAGTTGAATGTGAAAAGCATGTATATTAATTTTTTGAACGAGACATTAAATATAAATTTATAGAAAAATAAAGAATAAAGTATATAAATATTAATATTTCTGAATTTGTTCTAAAACGATTTTTATTTAAATTTAACCATTTCAAAGGTTAGAAGAAAGTTCTTATTCAATTTAAATCATTTTTTATTATAATATTTTTAATTTATTTATTTCTTTTATATATATATAATATACCAAATAAAGGAAAATTGATTTTCTTTCACCTCGTTTGTTTTTTTATTATTATAATATTAGTGGTCCTCAGATAAGGAATGGGGTCATTGTGGGCATTTTGTAATGGCCCATTTGATTCTCTTTCGGCCCATAACTTAGAAGTTTCATGGCGGTCTTAGACTTAACCCATGTTGAATATTAATCAGACTGTCTATTTAGGCTAAATGAGAAACAAATTTTAAAAAAAATCAATTAATTCCTTCAAGTTAAATTTTTATTTATGGATAATAATTTAATCAATGTGATCTTTTCATCAATATAAATTCTTATTGCTCGATTTAACCAGACTGTTTATTCAGACTAAATGATAAAAAAATTCTATTGAATTTTGAAAAAAAAAGTCAATTAACTCTTTTCAAATTAATTTTTATCCAATCCAACTTTTATCAACAATAATTTAATCTCTCTATCAACAGAAATATTGACTAATCAATTTAAACAGTCTATTTTATTTATGCAAAATGATAAAAAAAAAAGATTACGATGAAAAATTAAAAAATTCAATTAAATCTTTTAATAAGGGGCAGATAGGATGGATTCAAATTGTAATTAGACTATAAATAAATTATTTTAACCCAAATGAGCTAAATGAAACCCTGAATTAAATGAATTGAAATGAGTAATCTAAATAAACTTAAACAACCCAAATGACCTCATTCTCCATTAAATGTGAATATGGCCCATCTCTTCACATTTGGGTCTCTTGCAAGCTTATTAAAAACCTCCATTTAACCTCACTACTTGAAACACTATCTTTCCAATCTCTTCTTTTGAAAGCCTTTTGACACTCATTCTTGCCTCAACATACTGAGCTTTCAACTGCTTAGCTCTGGATAAAGTTATTGGGCCTTGTGATAAACTAAGTCCATAACGGCTATGGGCCCAAGAATAATTTTTGATGCTCGTATCATCTTTCAAAAATTATTATCAGATAATAATATTAGTAAATTATTATTTTAATATCAATTTAGTAATATAATTAATAATAAAAATATTCTCATCAATTCAAAAATTTCTCCAAACTTATAAAGTCATGTTTTTATAGATATATATTATACATCAACTTAAGAAGCTCACATTCTAGGAAAGAGCTAAAAGTGAGCACGTCTAATTATGAATCGGTTTGATAGTTAATGTAAGTCAAGTAAATGTTTGTTTGTGGGGCTTTCTTAGAGAATAAATCTACTATACAATATTTTCTAACCAGCCCAATTTACTCCAAGCTTACTTTACCAAGATGTACATGTTGTATGCACTCACTTTCACTCAAACCCTTCTCACACAAGGCTAATAACCACAAACACCAAGTAGTACCTCAATTCCTCAAAGTAGTATTCTTTTGCGTCTACATGAAGGAGGATTCCAAAACTTTTATAGGTAAAACCTTGAAGTAGCTTCAATTCATCTATACTTTTTAAAATATATCCTCTAATTAAATACCAGATATTATCTTCTTATAAAAATCTTTTATCCCTTCTATCGCATCTTGTTAGATAGATTCTTATTAAGTCTTCAAAATTGATCAAGAGTTTCCCAGATTAAAACTCTAATCATAAAGCATGTGAGCAACTTTCTTAATCCAAGGACTCTTTATGTGATAAACTAGTTTTATTTTTACATTGCATAACCGCGATTTTAGCCTAAATAACAAAATTATAATAAGTCAAATTTTACAACTCAAGCAAGTAATACGACTGTCACGAAGCACTGTCCAAACTAGCATTGCAACACTGCTCATACAATCAATGTTCTAACAAGGGGAAAAGGTCTAAGTTTAGAGGTTTGGAACTCTTGATTACACTTGGATATATACTTCCTTATTTGCTTGACTAAATGGGATGAGAATTGTGTTGGGCCATATCCAAACTCAAAGGTAGAGCATTGATCAGAGCCATAGGGTGCATAGCTTGGAATCCCTACAATTATTACCTTTAGAAAGAAAAAGATTAGCAGGCAATTCAAAAACCTGGAGATTCAAGCGCGCAGGTTACTTGAGAATGACGAGGAAAAACTAGCTTTAAGGTCTCATGATCTTGGCAAAGTTAAAGCAGACACTATTAATCTTCCTGTGAATGCTTGAAAGCTTAATAAGGTTATGTTTGCTTAGTTTATTTGATGTAATTCTAAGGGGGTGCTTGGTCCAAATCATATTACATTGTTGTTTTACATTTTAACATAATATTTCGTGTTTGGTTCATAATAAATACCAAAACTATGGAATATGAAGGTAATTTTAATACCATCTATTCCTTTAAGTAATGTACAATTTAGAAGGTAATATTCACTTGAATTAAAATATTATTTGTACTTAATTTTAACTTTGATGTTGAATTTGACATTCCAATCAGGTAACTAATTTTGGATTTTGTTATACATGTTGGCACTTATGGCTAACAGTGTTAAAATTTAAAGTGGGAGCAAATCAAAATAAGAAATGTGTTATTTGAGATATTATTTTAGATAATTTTTTAATTTTAATTTTAAGTAATTTTCATAAAAATATTAGAGCTTTAAATTATCAAATTTCAATAATTAATATTTCCCAATCTAGTTAAACCTATTGGAAAAAATATTTATTTAAGCAACATCTAGATATGTCATTAAATAAGGAAAAAGTAAGAGAAAATTTCATGTGCTTATAATATATATAAGATATCTCAAAACTCTTTCCTTTTTCTTTTTATTTTCCGTCATTTTCTTCTTCGCCAAACAGGTAACAAAAGATCTTGCTCATTTTTTTGCATGGAAGTGAAATTTACCAAAAAAATAAAAAAAAATTAAAGAACTTGAATTAAATTCTAAACAATTTTCATGAAGTTTCAAGAAGAAATAGATTCAACAACACAATAAATTGAGAATCAAAATCTGATACGAGCTAAAATTCTATGTATAGGCTAGATTGTAAATACGAGGGTCATTAAGAGAAATTTTGGGATGCGAATGTAAGGCCATTACCGATACAAATAAGAAAGTAAGGCTGTTATTGCCAGATGAAATGATAAAACCATTGCTCACAATTAAATTGTACTTCACTCAAGGTAGTGGGCATTTTTTTAACCACCAAATAAAAACAATAAAAAAATAAAACCTACCTTACTTTTGCGTAATCTAATTCAATAAGAAGTATATTTTAATATCCCAAATATCCCCTAAGTCGAGAATGATATTAAAATTGGGAGCATATGTGTGTGAATAGGCGAAGGTAATAAAATAGAAATTACAAGTGTTTAAAGTGAAAGTTGAGTGATACTGAAGGTAATTGAAAAGACTTGTGTTTTGAGAGAAATACATCTGGGGTATATTCCACAACTTAGAAGCAAGAAATTAGTAGATAGAAGTGAAGAAAATTAGAAGAAAAGAGAAGGACAGTGATGAAGTTGAGAAAGAAATGGAAGAGAAGCAAAAGAGAATAAATTCTTGTCAAAAGAGGTAAGCTTTCATATCTCAATGAGTTAAGTTAAATATGTTATGAATGAAATGCATGATATGTAAATTTTAATTGAAATAGTAGAGATAGAACGTATTTGAAGAAGTATGATTTGTAAAAACACCAAGTTTCAAGTGAAAGAGAGAAATATGAATTGTATTATGAGAAGTTTGAAGGTAAAGAAATGAATATGTATCAACATATAAATATAAATGACTAAATTGAATAGTAATCAAAAGTATAATGATTATGTATGTTTAAATGAAAGTTAATGCAAACAACCATGAAAAAGTAAATATTATCACTAAAACAGTTTCTAGACAGTAGCTTAACTTAAAATTCACCAAAAACTTTAGAAGATGAGTTAAATGATGAACCAAGTATGAAATTAAATTTTAATGAATTTAGTTCGGAAGAAACGGTGTAAACATTGGGATTGTATTGAATGAGATATATGCATTCTACTGAGACAATGTTAGATGAATTTTGGGATTTACTGTTCTGACTTTGAAAAATCATTAAAATTCATACAACAATAGTTAGGAGATGAACTTTATATGTCTAAAAATCTTAATGAGTCTAACTTCAAAAGAAATAAATGACAATGTTATACGAATTATTTACAAAAGATAAATAATATTAAGTTGTAAATGGTCAAAGCTGTCTAGTAGCAGAAATTGGAAAAATTTGAAAAAAAAAACTTGGTATTAATCTACTTTGAACTAAATTTTGAAGTTTTTATAATAAAACATTAATTGAGTCTAGTTTAAAAAACAATAATGGGATCTTAATTTCAATTTTTTTGGGTCAATATATAAATAATTTCGTGACTGCTACTCAGACAAACAACCTTGTTAAGAGAATGTGTGCAATTAGTGGAAAAAATTAATATTACATGCATGCTATACTAAAAGCCAAATATTTTCATATATATATATATATATATATATATTCATGTACATATAGGATGTGGAATGGAAAGGAGAAGGAAGAATAATAAAGAAGTTGTAATGCTAATAAGTTGATACAAAAGATGAAATCACTAATATGTATGAAAAGTTAAAATGAACTTGTGAATATTAGATTGACCTTTAGTGAAATTTTAAGCTTAAAAAGAGACCAACAATGGATGAAAATAAAATAAGGATGTTTAGATTTGTTTCTAAAATGCTTACAACTTGATTTGTGGATCCCTTGTTCCAGGTCTTGAGACATAAGAGCCAAAGTGTCGAGATAGTCCAATCTCGAATCTAAAATACTATAGTCCGAAAATGTGACAAGTCAATTTAAATAGCCTTAGATAGGGCTGAATGATGAGTAGAACATGAATGAATAATTTAAACTTTGTTAAGGTGATTGACTCGAAAATGTAACATTCTTTGCTCGAGTTTGATTACAAGCTCGAGTTGGTTAATAAACTTTTAGTAAGTCTACAAGTTTACACTTTAGTCACTTAATATTTGCACCATTATTCCATAACCTGATAATCCAAACAATATCAACAACTCAAGCCGAAACTCTAGTAAAGCCATTGTTATCCCCATGTCTCTCTTCTGACTCAACCAACTCAACAACCTTTCATACTTAATTCATTCATCACTTCTTCTTCACCCAAACTCATAACCCAAGAAAATATATAATCAAGCTATTCAGACACCTTACCCCAAACCAACAATCAAAGCAAACACAAATACTAGAAAATAAAAAGAAAAAAGTCTCATGTTTCTAAAGAGAACCTAAGGAGAAAGCTTCTTGAGAAGATGAACATATTAAAGTCAAGCAACCATTTGATGACAGTGGACACAGATTAAAGAGCTTCTCCTTTAAAGTTTTAAATTTAAATCTATGAAGTTTCAAGTCATTTTAAAGAAAACTAAATCATAAAATTGAAAAAAGAGAGAAAAAGCTTTAATTCTATATATTTCTTTGACAGAGGAGGAGACTAGATTGTGTTAAGATTATTAGAATAATCTGTGAAGGTGATCTCAAATCTCATTACAGAACTTCTTTATAGTTTAATGATGAACTAATAATTTTTTAAAATTTAATAATTAAAATATAAATTTAATGTAACTTAGGAAAATAATGAATAGTGACTTAACGATAATGGAATAAATTTATAAATTTGTAAAATGGAGTGATTAAAATAAATATAAGGGACATTAAATTGATCTCCAATGAGAGGAAGCAGGGGTAGGACCCAGGATCCCAAAACAGGCCAAAAAGGATGTATGGTAGATTTGACTTGTTGTGTCAGAGTCGGACTAGGGAGGCAGATAAAGAAGTGTAAGAAACGGAATAAAAAGGAGAAATATGACGAAAAAGACCAGGTTTTGGTTTTTCCGAGTGGAGAAACATATTATTAAATAAAAGCAGGGGATTTAATTGAATTGCTGAGAGCATTCATATTGGTGTCCCCAAATTTCAATAAATGAAATCCATAACTAGAAAAGGAAAGAAAGAGACAAATTAAGGCCCAAGGCAAAGGTAAAGGCCCCCTTCCTCGAAGCTGGAGAAGCTCAGCTGGGGGACCTGAGACTCTGTCACCTTCTTTCTACACACTGTACTGAAACACACAAAACGAGAAAAATAATAAACAGGGTATATTATAATGGAGAAATAAGAGGCTATCGCTCTAGGGACTTAAAAGTCCAAACACAAACCCCTAATGTAACAGAAACAGGTCTAGGAAAAGGGGTATTGATTGTTGAAATGCATGGTGCAAGTGCCGAGGCATCCATCCATCCATCCCCCTCTGACTCAGAAGAATGACTAGGCCCCTCTTCCCTTTCTTACACCCACCTGTCAGCTTTGCTCCTCACCCTCACCCTCCTTATTTCACACCTCTCTTTTTGGGCATCACTCATTCCCTCTTTCAAATCCCACATTATTATTTTATTTATTCTCTCAACATTTTTAATAATTATTTTATTTTTATGATCATCTTACTATTCACTCTATTTTATAACCATATAACCATAGACAATTAACAATGCTTCAAATAAAACTTTTTTACCTCTGCTAAATTCTACATTCATCAACTTCAATTCAAATGCTTATCATCATGAACAGTAATTTGGAGTATTTGGTTAAATCCAAATAAATACGCACCATTCTTCATATAATTTAAGACGTATTTGGTTAATGGAAGATAAAATTGGTAAAATTATTATAAAAGTAATGTTTTCCAGTACAATGTAATTGAAAATTTGGTATATACATTAAATTCCAAAAATAGAATAATAAAATTTTATGAGAGTTTTATTTTTGAAGTAATAAATATTTTACTTTCTTGAGTTTTATATTTTATAAATCTTTTATACTTTTTAATTTTTAAAAAATATTAAATATAGATGGCATGAAAGATGATTGGGAAAAACTCAAGGTTATTCTTCTTTCCAATACATATTCTCTGAACATTAAGGACTTAAAATGAGATATCGTGTTTTCGTATCCTTACCCATTTCCCTTGTCTTTTTGTGTGTCGGACCTGACATACTTGTAAAGCTTTAATTTTGTGTCTGCCTTCTTCAATAATTGGTCCCATCCCAGACTGCCTCCTTCTTCTTTTTATTCAATTTTCAATTCACTTTTCTTTTTTCTCTTAATTTTTAAATTTTTCTTTTTAACTTTTACTTATTAAATATTTTTTAATTGAGTCTTACCTTTATTAGTATTAATATTGTTATTAATATAAGAGTTATTGGGTTCATATGTGTTGAAACATATTATCTTTCTAAATATTATGTCAAAAATTAAATGCGTTAAAATATATTATCTTTCTAAATATTGTGTCAAAAAAAAACAAACGTAATAAGAATCTACAATCAATTGTTCAAAAATAAATAAATTTACTTTTTTAAATTTGAAAATGAAAAAAAAATTCAGTTACCATTTTAGATAAAATTTGAATAAAAATAGTATTTTTGATGATTAAATAAATAACAATCCAACTAAAAACATTGTAATAAGTTCGATCAAGAAAGTTTTGAAATATATATTTTTAAAAATTAATCTTAAATTTCATTATTTTGAAACCAAAACGTGCATGCTATATTAACAAAATAAACGGTATAATTGAAAAAAAAATCTAACAATTTTAATGATAAAATGACCTCTTGATTTTAATAAACTTTTATTTTTTATTCTTTATCCATTTAAAATTTAGTTTTTTTTTATTATTTTTAGTAATTTATTCCTTTCATTATAATGTTAAATTTTTTTTGTCTATTATAACAATTTTTTGTTATATGAGTATAAAGTATTTTTTTTATTTTAAAATGTTACAATAATGAATTTAACTAAATAAGTTTAATTAGGGGTGAGCGTTTGATCGAATCAAATGAAAAAATTTCGAGTTAATCGAGTTGATAAGTCTTATGTTATCATCATAACTCGGTTTGAAAATTTTTCGAATCAAGTTAAGTGAAATGAAATTTGAGTCAAGTTGAATCGAGTGAAATTGTTTGAGTTAAATTAAAAAAATTAAACATGTTAAATTAAAATCTTATTACAATATAACTAGTTCCATGTTAAAGCGCATAAATTTAAAATAATATATATTTGAAAACTTTTTCAAAGCAAAATAATAATAAAATAAGATACTTTAGTATGATAAACTTGAATCATTAATTAACTTATTTAAGTCCCAAAGTTATTATTTTAGAAATTTTTTAAAATTTTTAACTTTCTTTATATATTCTTTAAATTATTTTTAACTTTCTTTATATATTCTTTAGAAAATTTTGTAATTTTTGTTGAGAGAGACCAATTTACTTAGTTTCAAAATTGACAATGACAAAAGGGGTATTTACACCAATATGCTATTCAAATTATTTGAGTTATTTGAATTGTAAAATTCAACTCGGCTCTAACTCGAATAAATCGAACAACTCGATTCAATTAACTCAAAAATTGATATTTTTTTGAATTTTTTGAATTAAATCGAGTTTTGCTCACCCTTAATTTTAACATGTTAAGAATTGAACTTGAACTTAAATCCAAAAAATAAAATAAAAATTAAATTATAAATGTACAAGTCTCCAAAAATATAATTTAAGTTTTAACATAATGTTTCTATACTTGATTATAAATATTTATTAATTTACAAAAATGAATTTTGGTAGATGAGGAAGGTAAGTCCACTACTTTACATAATAATGATAGATTGAATCTAATTGATTGAGTGTTCACCTTCTCTAATAATAGTCTAGGTTCAGATCACAGTTGTACAAAAATAATAATGATAAGTTTATACTTCTACAAGTATTATAATTAAAAGAGTTTTCACATATTATAATTAAAAGAGTTTATTTAACTCAATTATAAAATTACTATAAAAATTTAATTAGTAGAATTATTTAAAACTTTTAAACGATATTTAACAATGTTTTATATTTTATCTATACTATTATTAAACTTTTAATTAAGTTAGTGTCTCGCGTTAACTGAGTACTAACTTAATCAAGAAAAGACTTTAAAATTATCTTTTAAATAATGATAACTATTATATTATAATAGCATTTTTATATTCCAATACATTTATTATTTTATATAAAATATCTATATTATTATTTAAACTCTGCGTTGGTGTCACAAGTGAGTTGAATACCAATTTACTTAGAAACTATTATATTACTCTTACATATTTGAAATAAGTTATATATTTACAATGGTATTGTTATCTTTTTACATTTTTTTATAAAACCAATATAAAATTTACATACGTTGGTATTTGAACCCATGTGACCAACATTTATAAAATATTTTTCTTACCATTTCAACCCAAGCTTATGAGTACTATTTTTAATGTTGAATTTTTCTTTCACCAACATGATAACATTTTGACAACATGTTAAATAATATTACCAACATGACAACATTTTAACTAGTTATAGAAAATTGACAATATGATCTAGAAAGCAATTGAAATGTATTTAATATTCTTGATCATATGTGTTATTATTATTTTCAAACCTTACATTTTATTATTATTTGTTTGCTATTTTTAAACACACACATGTATTCTATATACGTAATTTTTACTCTCATATAAATATGATAAAACTTTTAGCTTAAACAAAGTAGCAAAAAAATAAATTGAGCGACTAAGAATCAATCTCAATATCGGTGGAAATTTTAATACAAATATTTTACCATACCACTTATGATTTATTCAATGAATAAAATTTGCATAAATATGTATTTTGCGTGACATAATTTAATAGATAATTATGTTGTCTAATAAAAATATATATAAATATAATTTTTTTTAAAGTTACAATAATTCCAATACAATCCGTCATTACAAGCATAAAATTGAATAAATAACTTGACAACGAATTGACTAATTAGATTAAAAAGAACCCATATAATTACATAATGTGAGGCTCAAACTTAAAACCTCAAAATTTCCAAACCAAACCACATTTTCCCTCTAACTTCCTACCTTCTTTGTTTTTGCAATATGAATATGTTCTCTCTCATGAGTACAACCTCCAATGGAGCTTGACTGGGTCTTGTTTGGCCGTCTTTTGAATCTTTTTCTTGTGGGTCTCATTATTATCTTCCTTTCTTTGTCCTACACATTTTTATTCCAACAACTCACATCTCGCGTGACTAGCGGTAGTTGCGAGAAATTAGGTTAAGCTCGATGTTGATAAATTAGACCTCCTCATATTTCTCAAGAAACTGTAATCTTACGCCGTGTTAATTATTTTGAGAAATATTTAACTTCTTTTTTGAAGTACGGGAAATATTTATTAAAAACAATAGTTAATTGGATTATAACTAAGGATACATGTAGACTTTACTTGAAAATAGCCAACCAAGTGACACACCATATGTTCTTGAGGTGACATGACACCAAAGAAAAGAGAACATGCGCTACCTTGTGTAGTTATGGAGTTTGAATCTCTTGATGATGCATATTGATCACAATCATGTGCCAACTCCATCTAGTGCTCGATTTTATAGATTGCACAAAAAATTGGATGATGAGATAAAAAAGAAATTACAGCTACATTGTGATGCTGGAATTAGACCAAGCAAATCATTTCATTCAATTGTCGTAGAGGCCGGAGGTTATCATTTGATGAAAAAGATGCCCTGAATTATATTGGAAAATACAAGCGATTGAAACTTGAGGGAGGAGATGCACAAGCTTTATATAATGACTTCTCCAAGATGCAATTGAAAGATTCAAACTTTTATTATGTGACACATGGGCAGATGCAAGGTTAAGAGCTGCTTATCATTGTTTTGGAGATGTAGTGACTTTTGATACAACATATTTGACAAATATATATAACATGCCTTGGAGTAAATCATCACAGCCAATCTAGTTTGTTAGGTTGTGGGCTACTTGCAAATGAAACAACAAAATCATTTATTTGGTTGTTCAAGACATTGCTTGATTGTATGTCAGGTTCTTATCCTTCTGCCATTATGACAGATCAATGCAAAGCGATTGAAAATGCAATTATTGAAGTTTTTCCTAAATCATATCACAGGCTTTGCTTATGGCACATAATGGATGAGCTTCCTCAAAAATTGAGTGGACATCATCAATATGAATCAATTAAATTGGCACTAGAGGCAACGATGAAAATTCTTGGATATGAGATACTTCAAATTTATGGCCTTGGTGGAAACCAATGGCTCTAGTCATTGTATGAATTGCGACAAAAGTAGATGCCTGCATACTTAAAAGGCATATTTTTTGCTGGTATGTCCACTACCCAGAGAAGTGAGAGCATGAATGCTTTTTTTTTTTTTTTTTTTTTTTTTTTATGGTTATCTGCATAGACAAACAACTTTGAGTGATTTTGTTAGTAAATACGAGTTTGCACTACAGGATAAGCATAAACAAGAGGCAAGAGCAGATTTTGATTCTAGACATGCAGAACCAGTGATAAAAACGAGATGCTGCTATGAGAATCAAATGTCTAAATTATACACAGTTGCTATTCAAGAAATTTCACGTAGAAGTGAAGGAAATGTTTTCATGCTTTAATACAGGAGAAGTGTGCAGTAATGCATCCATCAAAACTTTTTTGGTGAAAGCACGGTGGAGTGACATGAAATATGTTTTTTTTTTTGTGAAAGTAGCCGAATTTGAAGTTTTTTATAATTGTGTTAAAACAGAAGTGCATTGCAAATGTAATATGTTCAATTTCAAAGGCTATTTGTGTAGGCATGCATTATCAGTTCTTCATGTTGAAATACCTAATCAATATATTTTGTCACGTTGGAGAAAGGATTTCAAGCGTGTAACTTGTCTCTCGAATGTTATGAATTTGGACAATCCTACAGAACAGTATGATTATTTATACAAGCAAGGCTCTTCAAGTTATTGAAGAAGGGCTTTTGTCTGAAAAACACTTGGAGGCGACGTCACATGCACTAGAAAGATCACTTGATAAAGTTTAGCTTGTGTTAAGGTAATGGTTATATTTTAAAAACTTTACGTCTATTTTGCATTGCGTAATGTTGAATTTTTAATTCTAACAATGGATTAATATTTTGTCTATTTATGAGGAATTTTTCAACTGTATTTATTTTAAAAGTTGTAAAGAAATTTCTATCTAATAATTTGATTTGTGTTTTGAGTTTGGATTAATCCACAATGAAATTAAAGGATATTATAGTATTTCATATGAAATTAAAGTCTTATTATATAAAATTTGAATTATATTTTCACGTGTTTATTTTGATGTCTTTCCCATCAAATTTTAATTAATAATTTCAAATTTAATTATAGTTTTCATTAGATGAATAATATGCATACTCATAATATAAACAATTATACGTAGAAGTACGGAGCATGAGGGAATAGTTCTCCAATTAGGAGTTGAATGAGAGTGGCTCTCTCCCTTATATAAATACGTGCTGCCAACCCCATCTTCTTTCCTTCCTTATCATGTGAGAGCTTTGAGGTATCTATGTGACGGTCTCTAGAGACGTATTGACAAGTGGTGGTAGCTTTAACCAGCTCTTCTTTGGACGTTGCAAACCGAGTATGGGAGAATCTGTAAAGCTCAGGAGGGATAGCGCCTAAGCTATTTCTTTCTTTCTTTCTTTTTTGCAGAAATATCATCTGCGGCGCTATCTATCCTGAGTTTCATGGGTTCTTCCTGCTATATGTAAATATGTGGTGTAGTAGCTTCAAGAATGATCAAAGTTGGTATGTATGTATGTATCTCCTTATTCTGGATTCTATTATGCCATATCTTGGGTTCTGCATAGATTATAACTCTCTGACTCTTTCTTTTATTTTCTTTTGAATAAGAAAGGATGTGACTATGTGAGTGATCTTTGGAGGTATCTCATCTGCAAAGTCCAAAGCAGATAATTTTTTTTTTTTTGTTCTAGATTTATCCTCGTTTCTCTAAGAAATTGTTGTGAGAGATGATGGATTTTTGCTTTATTCAAAAGGCTGCCGCTTGCTTTCTTTTTAACAGCATCTGGAGGGTTTGTACCATACTGCTTTGTCTTGTTTCTAGGTTACATCATCAAGTCCTTATAAAAAAGACAAAAATCATCTCAAACCAAACCCAACACATAAGAGTTTCTGGGACATGAATATCCGAATATGCATTATATCAAGATGTATATGTTTTAGAAAATAATTACTATTGGTAAATATCTAGATATTTACAAAGCAGCAATCATGCATGCATCTTTGTTAAATAAATAATCATGGGTAGATAATTAGTAAAAGTGTGTCGTCGTCCAGTCTTCATCTTGGTCCTCGTCCTTACCCTTTCCACTTATTGCTTTGATTATTTATATTTGCCATTAACCAAGTTATTTCATGGACATCAGACAGGAGCAGTGATTGAGCTGGGGTTTTCTTACCAATATTCAAACCAAAACTGTGTTTTGTGACAGATGTTGGTGGCTAGGGTTTTATAATTTGAGTTTAATGGCTTACAGGCTTTTAGTTTCAGTGGACGTTGACTCCTTTCACACTTCGTCCACACCACGGACTCGTCGCTTTCTTTACTGTTTCAAAACATCAAATCTCTCTCTAACTACAGCAAATGTGATGCAATTAATAATCAGTAATTTGCAGTTTTCATGCAAATGCATATATATAAATAATCAGTAATTTTCTTTTATATTATTTTATATGGTGTGTATTATATATATGATGGTGAGGTTCCATTTTTTTATGAATTTAATTAATTAATGTACATATCCGGTCTCTTTTGAGATTTAATAGTTAGAACCAAGTGCAGGGTTGGGCTGAATTCAATTTTGAGTTGAGTGCCATTGTTAAGCAATTTGATCCCAGTTAGGGATACTGGGTGCAACTGTATAGAATCAACCAACGGGATCATCTTTATACTCTTTCTCCAGTAAAAGCATTACCAAGACATTTTATTTAAAAATTGAGTAAATCAATATTTATTTAAGTTGATTATTTTTATTAAAGGATTTATCTATTTTTACTTAGGAGCGAAGCTAGAAATATTTATATAAAGTACATATGTTCAAAGTAGGCCTAATCTATACTTTGAATAAGGTATTTTTAAATTAGAGTTAATCTTGATCACCCAAATTAACATTTAAAAAAACAAGATATGTTAGATGTTCAATTTGTATTTTATATTGCAATTATTTAAGTTTATTTTTATCAAATTAATATTTAAATACTATTTCATATTTAGATACGGCAATTATTAAACATTATTTTTATCAAATTAATATCTAAATATTACTTTGATTAGTTTATCAAAATAAAACAAAACAAAATAAATATTATCAAATTAATATAAAAAATTATAAATTATATAAAAAAAATAAAGCTAAAAAACGTTTGAGGGGCTAAACACAAATTTTCAAAATAAAAGTTTAGAAAATTTTAAGGGATTTAAGGGGTTCGCCAGCCCCTAAATTCGTCTTTGTTTCTATTGATAAAAATGAGAATAACTGGCAGAATAATAAGATAATTACACATATGTTGCGTATACTTCATGCTGATGTATATAGACTAACTTTTAACTATAAAAATAGATGAAAATTTTTAATTTATTCTTTCATCTAACGTATAAGAAAAAAAAAACTTTCATAAAACATTTACTCTCTCACCACATATGTTTGAATGTCAAATCCGTCAACTACGTTATTCATTTTAAAAATAGCATATGGAAGCAGGACATAGAAATAAAGTAAGTGGATATATGGTGGCAGTAATATTTGAAAGGGTAGAGAGTTAAGATTAAAGATGGGGTGGAGGTAGGTTTAAAAGTATAGTAGGGCCGGAGAACGTGGCAGTGTCAGAGGCAAGACTTGAATATCCTTGCCTTAACACTGGACCAACCTACCTCATATATACATCCAGAAGATGGTTAATAATTTCGAGGGGCTATGCAACTATAGGGATGAATTTAATGTCCCGTTTATTTCACTCTCTGACCACCAACCACCACCACCACCTTACAGGAATATATGTCCACTTGCTCAGAATGATTTTGCCCCTTTAATTTAAATTAATACCTACACTATGACGACAACCGTATATTGATATATCAAACTCAGGCCGGAGATGGGCTTTGCTCCATGTGTTAGGGAGGGCAATGGGCAGAGGCGGAGCCTCTAAGCTGCTGCGGACTTCGGCCCCAACAATTTTATATTTCATATATTAATTTAATTTAATTTAGTCTCTTAAAATAAATTTTATATTTTGTTTATTATTTAATTTCACGTTTTATGGAAGCTAAAACTGCAATTTATTAAAGTTACAACTAATTAATTAACTCAATACTTTTAATGTTACAAACATTAAATTTAATAACTTAATTCAAATCTAATTAATTAACTAAAGTACTAATTAGCCCAAACACAATTTTCACAAAGGGACATCCAAGGAGACAAAACTTCTAACTTTTGTCAATATAGGCAAAGTTGGGATAAAAGTAAAGCAATAAGCAAAGTAACGAGATAATTAACATACAATATTTATTAATGCAGTTCAGATTCATCAATCCAACTTTGTGAAGTCTCTTTTAGAGAATGACTTTATTTCACAATTTGTTCGGATCAACTATTGGCTAAAACCCAAACTACCCTTACACCAATAGGTAATTGCAGTCCCAATATTGAATTCAAATTGTTACAAATCACTATCCCCAAAATAGCTCACAATACAATCAATAAAACTCTCCAATAAATACTAAAAAGAGTTCCATAAGAAATATCAAAACAAAACACAATAAATACTAAAAATTATCTCTCAAGGACACAACCTATCTATTTATAGGCTCCTTCAATTATTCATCCAATTGACTTTGATAAGCATTTAAACTCTCACCTAAAAACTAGATTTATCACTTGAAACATATTGAGTAATTGTCCCATAACAATTTTCATAAACAAGCTCCTCAACAGCCCCAAATACTTTAAAAGATAAGAGATGGATATCCACACAAGTTCAAACTCCTCTCCTCCCTCTCCAAAGCAATCAGTTCAAAGATAATGATCACCATAAGTTGTAGCACGAAATAACCTCCTCATTTACTGCTCCATATATAAGATTAAATCATAAGTCGTGTTATTAAAAAGTCAAATAATTGTTATTCTATCTATTGTTCGAACATGAAGTGGAACAAGAGAAACAATCAAAGTTCCAACAATTATTTTTAAATCTTTCAAATGAATTATTTTCTTCAAATTAATTATCATACATATCAAGTTATAATAAGATGAATTATTATCCGTCATTGTCAATGACCATGCATGCATTTCTTCATCTTCGGCTTTGTACTAGTTTCACAAGTCGGTTATTTTTTCATCTATTATCATTCAGTACAAATTTAATCAATATTTCCATGGATCAATCTTGCATATATAAATACTAATGATTTGTGTTGGTAAATAATAAACAATAAATTGGATCAAAACCCGACGAGTGGAGGCTTACATATTTTTAGATGTTATAGTTAAATCATGTTAAGTCCTCTTAATTAGTTCACATAATAACTATAATACCTTTTTAAGTGTTGGATAGAATAATAAAACATATTATATTTATAAAGGATAATACATATTTAAACTTTATAAATGACATTATTGATAGAGAAAGTTAAGAATAACTTTAAAATAGACATAATACTCGATAATCGAGAAGAGTTAAAATTGATGTTATTTCATTTAACCAATGGAATTAAGACAACCTTATTATTTCTAGTGCTAATTTTTTGGGTCTTCTGTATCGACTAATATTTGTTGCTTCAACGCATGCAGTTGGGCATTATCTAATATGTTATCGGCCATAGAATTTTGTGGTTTTAAAAAGCTATATAGCTTCTTCTCCAATAAAATTTAGTTCCATCATATTGTTTTCATTGTTAATGAGCGGAGGAGGTTTGAGATGAGCTCTCATTTATAAACTAGTGAATTAAATGGAGATCGAGTTGTACGGATGGATTTTATGTATAAAATGAAGAAACTTGGTTTGTTTACAAATATAATAATCTGATATCCCCTTGTGTAATCTTAGAAGTAATACATAGATCACATCAAATCATTTGCTTAATTGTGGAATTCAGGACGTATAACATTCATATAAACACAAGCTAAAAATCATTCAAACCAACTGCAGGTAATATATTCAAAGGAAGTGAGCATGCAGCCAGAAACTAGTGGAACACTTCACACTAATAGATGTTTGATATTGGCTCTAACATTGGGGTAAATCGAGTGGTGGTGGCTGTACAGTCTGCAATTTTCCAATTCCGTTTTCAACTAGCAAAGCTGTTGCCAAGCCCCACGGGAGATGGGTGTCTAAATGGCAATGGAGCAGCCAGATTCCTGCTTTGGACAAGTTAGTAATTAATAGACATCAAAACATGGAAGCTATTTAATTTGGAAAGAATTAAAGGACTTATATGTTACCTGGATTGTTGGCCACAAACCGGATGGCTACCCATCCACCAGGAGGTGTTCCAATGGTATTTCTCAGTGGTGGATCAACAAGGTTGAATTTGGCTGGATCATTTTTGGGATCAAAGTTACCAAAACCACTCCCAACAACATAGAAGTCGTATCCATGAATATGCATAGGATGATCCTCAACTGTGACAATACTTGTATCCTGGAACACAATTTGTACCTTGGACCCAAACTTTAGTTTAACGAGCTTTGTTCCCTTAACAGGTTGCCAGAGGCCTCTGCTCACATTGCCTGTATAATCAAATTGTATGGGAGGAACAGGTGGAAAGTCTGTGGTGAAAACACCAGGTTGACCTTGGTAGTAGGCCTGCATTAAGGAGGTACTTCTTGGGAACACAAAGGACACATTGTTGATACTGGCAGCAAAGCGAGTTCCGCTGGGGCCTTGGCATCGTGGGCTTTTCGGATTTTTACAGTTGATTAGTCCTAACCCCACTGTGAAAAACAGGCTTTCATCAATCTCAATGGGAACTTTGACCTTGCAAGGACTCCTTAGCTGGGCAGTGAATGCAGTTGCAGGGGCGGTGTCGTTGAACCCGGGTAGCTGTGGGAAGATCGGTTTCAAAGATTTTCCTCCTTTTGCCGAGTAGTGAGCAGATTCATATTCAAGGATTGCTGTGGTGGTGGTATTGTCAAAGGCTGCATTGGCGGTGTTGTAGGCATGTGCTGCCATGTAGTAACGAGCTGGAGGCTGATCAGCAGTGAGAAGGACATCGGTTGTCTGACCAGGAGCAATCATGATGACATTTGTTGTGAAAGGTTTGGTGTAGCTAGCATCAACAGCAACAACAGTTAGTTTGTGATTGGCCACCCCGAAATACAGCTCCTGATTCAATGCAGAGTTGATGATCCTCAGAAGAATCGTCTCACCCGCCTCCACTGGATATATGGCAGTTTCTGCATTTTTGTAATATCGATCAGGCTTTATGATATTAATACTTTTTATAATTGGCAAGGTGAGTAGTTGAAGTAGCTGAAGCTGAATGGTAAAAGCATACCTTTGCTAGAGCATCTATACAAGTCGCCTGGTTGACCATTAATTGTATATGCATCTGATACATTTGGAGCACCTCCAGTGAAAAGTGCTAGCTTTAGAACATCCATCGGATTCCTATCCCACCATTCTCCTGTTTATCATCATTATAATTCCTTTGAGTTATGATGCCTTATAAACCGAAAACATAGCCCTGTGAGATGTACAAAGATGGGAATTACCAAGAATAACAGGCATTTCTCTCTTGGGCATGGGGAAGGGGTATGGGGAACCCAACTTAGGATATATTACGAGAGCTCCATACACTGTCGCTCTAAGCCATTTGCTATGAGCATGCCACCATAAAGTCCCCTCCTGGTTTTGGATGGTGAATTGGTATGTGTAAGACCTCCCTGGTTGGATAGGACACTGCGTCACATATTCAGGTCCATCTGCCCATGGATTTCGCAATTGTCGTACTCCATGCCTGATCAAAGCCAGAAGAAATACAAGTTACAAGCACCAGTAAAGTAATGTTGTCTAGTTTATAAATTGGTTTATGATATACAGTTTATTGTATAAAGATTACCAGTGGAGGGTGACATTGTATCTGGCCTTGTTTATAGCTTTAATGACCAGAGTATCGCCATCTCGCACTTCCAACGTTGGCCCTGGATATTGCCCATTTACTGTAATTGTACTATGAGTTCTGCACAGCCTCTTCACTGGCTTTGCTTCAATCTGTTTAAAAGAAAATGTTCTAATAAAAAAGGAAAGAAGGTATGACACTTGAATAATACAAGATTAACATGATGTTATAAACAAGTTAAGACATACAACAAATTCATGGTAGTGAATGGCTGCACTTGCAAAGGATGCTAGGAAAGCAAAGATTAAAAGAATGCAAGAGAATAAGTAAAAGGTGCATGGTTTGGCAGTGAGTATGTGAGGCTCCATTGCACTCAGGCTTTGGTTGATTTGTGATTCTGAGGTTGGATACAAAGGGAGAGCAGCGATATTTATCCTAGGAAAAGTGGGGGGAACATGACAATTTGTTTCGAAAAGAATAATGATTAGGCAAAATTAGGTTTAGGGTCAACATGTACGACATTAGTATTACTATAAATTAGTTAGTGTAACCATAAGGAGGATTTGGTGCACCCACTAGGCACTACCCGCATTCTTCTTTCAGTATTTAACAAAGGTACATTCTCTCCACCACACTTAATTCTCAAATGGATGGGGCAGTTGCAATCTTTCCATCATTACTAACTCAATATCTTTCATTCGTGCATGTACTTTAGTGCCCATCAAGAGAACCAATGATTTTCATTCTTGCTTAAATGTTTATTTATTTATAAATGAAGCTTTTTTGAGTATTTAATGAAAAAAAAAAAGAAACACATATTGCATAAATATTCCATACATGGGATAAAGTAAATTAAAATTTTGTTAAAATGCTATAAATTAAGGTGGCGAAAGGATTGATTTGGTTGATGCAAAATGCAGTCACTCATCTTCAATATTTATAAAGCTTAGCACAAAATTATTAAATGTTGATCTCCTCTAAGAAAGCTTTCAATTATACGAAGATTCATTTACATTCACACCCATTTCTCGATTCAATCCAATCAGTGAAACCAAAAATATATTGTGTGATAAGTTTTTGGAGAGAAAGAAATCAGATTTCACCATTCTTCTGCTTTTAATTTTAGTTACCATAATATTCGTTTTTTACTCTTCAGACTTCAAACATTAATTTGATAAAGCTTTTAGTCACTTTTGTTTCTTTCTTAGAGAAGATCAAAGATGCTGAGGAGGAAAATAAAGTGACTAAACAGGAAACGTTAAACATCCAACTTCCGTCGTTATTAAAATTGATTGTTCATTATTGGAGGTGGCACACATAGGACCACAAACAGGGGCAGAGGATTTTTGTTCTGATGTATTGTGCTAATTTAGGAGAAACTTATGTTTTTGCCTGCCAATTCCGTTTTTCACTTCAGAATGAAGCATATTGAAGTTTAGCAGCAGCTTCTAAATGATGACTTGCAGGGAGTACATGAAGCCTTAGGACTTTCTTCAGCTTAGCAGCAGTTTTAGACTTTCTGTTTAGTCTTTGTTTTTTCTACCAAAACAAAATTAAAATAAAAACTAAATCTCCAAATTGCATATAATACTGAGACAAATATCATAAAAATTACGATAGTGTAAACATTGGATCAAAGAAACCTGTCAATGCAGCAAACAGAAGTATTTTAGGATTAAAAGGGTTTAGAGTTAGCCATTTACAAAATAGACGAGCTTGGATAAAATTTTAAGTTTTTATTTGGGTTGAACCGGACTTGGGCAAACATAAAGTTTATTAATATCATACTTAGTAGATATATCTAAAGGCCGAGTAGCTCATCAGACCTGTTGGGTCGGGCTTGGATAAAAATTTTCACGCTTACTGATGTTAACATTTGTATCACTAATAAAACATAAAATTATATATTGTTTTTCTCTAGATTAAGATAAAAAGCCAATTAACCATGGGTTACATGATAAAACATTTAAGTCTGACATCAATCGATAAACCAAGAGAGCCGTACAACACCGTAACCTAAGAATAAAAGCACATAAGGAACAGAGCAGAAAGCATAGCAAAAACCATCATATCAGATCATAGCATCAGCCATTCGTCATTAGAAATCATATTGATGTACTGAATTGGTCACCATCTCAACTGAAATAAAAGCATTCAGCAAAAGCAAGCATCAATGCTTACGACCTCCTTAAATCATAGCTTGAAAAACAATAACATTATTACTCCAAAATCATTAGCACTTGGGTACCATACCACATTCTGCTGTTTACAAACCCGCCCAAGCATCTGATAATCCAAGGCAAAGTACGCATGAAGAAAACCTATCCTCAATAACATGCAACACATCTTTTCCTTAGCTGGCCCCTCTTTTCTCTCTTGATTTCACCAATAATAATATCATTTTTTTTTTAGTTTGCATTCCTAGTTCTTTACTGAGAGCCCACGCTTCAGTTTCTTCCTTTTTGATATAGCATTTCTTCTGTTGTTAAAATATGTATTAGACAGTGATTAACTGGCAACTCGATTGTCAACCAAACCAATTGTCGACTCCTTAGATTTCTGCCCATTTTTCCTTTCCTTTTGATTTTCTCCCACTTTTTTGTTTCTTCAGCTTACGCACTAAGTCAAACATGTGTCTCACTTTTCTAATCTTCACAGCTTTACATTCTAGTGGCACCGAATTTTCTGTCTCGGATTCGTATTCACATTTGCATTAAACCTACAGTTCTACTCCTCTAGAACTTCCTTAATTAGGCTCAATCTATAAAGGGGCGAACCTTGCATCATCCTTGCAAAACAAAAGAAAAAAATAAAGCTGAGCACAGGACGAAGGCACTGCAGCGCCTGCGTCTGCTAATTAAGGAGGCCAATTTTAGCTTGATTTTGGCTCTTTTCGATCCATTGCTACTAAGTTTGAGTTATAACCACATCCACGGATGTGGGACTTGTAAAAATTTTTAAAAAAAAAAATTGGAGTTTAATGAGATTTTTTTTAAAAAAAATTAGAGTTTAATTAATTTTTTTTGTTAGATTAATGAGATTTTTTAAGAAATTTAAGAGAGTTTAATTATTATTTTTTAGAAATTGAAAAGTATAATGAGAATTTTTAAAAAATTTCAAAAAAAAAAAAAAAAGTGTCCTTTGCCACTATAACGGTCTACCTCCGTAAACACTTACAAATACAACATTTTATTTTGGAATAAGAGTGTAGAAGAGAGTTTTGACAGTTTTCTATTTTTCTTGTTGCTTAGACTTTAGTTATTTTCTTTTACTTTTGAGAGTAATTGTATCAAAGATTTACTTGTGGACTCAATCAACTTCTGAGTCAGATTATTGAAGAGATTTGCTCTTCAATCAAACAATATTTCTTTTCACTTTTTCTTTAATGTTTATATATATATATATATTACGTTGATTTAAATTTCCCTATGAATTAATTGTTTTAAGTGGTGAAGAAATTGAATATTAACGGATTAATGATTGAAATGGGTTATAATTAGATGGATCTAGATTGTGATTAAATTAATTATTTAATTTGTTCTTCATAATTAATCTAGGTGACAAGTAAATTAAGAAATATATTAGAGGGAGACTGCAACAAGATGTCGGTTTAACCTTCTTGAATTAAATAAATAGTTACCCAACTCACTAAGATATTACCTGGGGTTAATTATAAGAAGCTATATACCAAGTTAGGAATTCTCTAACTGCATGTAAGCTATACACCATCTTAAGATGCCGAAACTCTCATATTTAAAGTTATTTTAGTATAATTTACATAGCATTGAGGTTAGTTTTTATAATATTTTTTAGTTTTTGAGTAAATTATATTTTATTTGAATTTTGCTTGATTTTTATATCCTTAGACTTATTTGCTATTTATCTTTTTATATTGTAGTTCTTAGATGAAGAATGAAAAACTTGAAGTAAGAAACAAAAAGTGATGACCGAAATTAATTTAGTGTGGTAAGAACATATTCTAATTTTGGCAGCAATCATTTCATATTCCAATTCACATTTAGTCAATGATTCCAATCAATGTTGAAGTTATAATTATAATTACTTTAACGAAGTAAAGTAATTTTTGCAATTATGTCAACTCATAAATCAAGGAGCTTATTAAAAATGAAAATAAAATATTATAACGACGAACAAGTTGTACGTTTATAGTTTGGTACAAACTTCATACAATTATGAATATAATGAATCCTGGGATTAGAAAAATAAAATAAAGGAGAATCCGTGAATCAATCAATCAATGAATCCATGTATGAAAATGCTCAGACGCGCGAAACAATAACAGGGGCGGCGGCGTTGGCAGCCGCACTTACAAACGAGAACAACCCCAAACCAAAGGGCTCTTGTTCATCAAGAAATAGATCCTCCGACATCCTGAACGCACCGTGCGCACAAACAATAGCTATCCCCATCATGATCCCGGATATCAACAGGGATCCCACGCTGGTAAAAAAGATCACCACAACCGTTAATACCACCAATATCGCTAGCTTTTCTATATCCGAGTACGTTCGGCCCCATATGACCAGCGGCAGTTCCGAGGGGCGCAGTGCGTAGAGGAAAAGCCAAGCCGCTATGAGTGACAGCAGAATTATGAGAGAGAAAGGGTGGGTGATTAATGAGAAGGCGAGTACAGCCGTGAGTATGGTGAGGTAGTTGGCTCGGAAGTAGGAGAAATTCTTGCGAAGTCGGGAGGTGGCATCGGAGAAGGAGGCTGGTTTAGCAAAGGCAGCCCGGTCGATGAAGTCGGTCCAAGGACGGCAGTAAGAGAGAGCTAGGCGGAGAGAAGTGGAGAGGCGCGTGAGAAGAGTCTGGGCTGTGATAAGAGGTTTAGAATCGGCGTTGGGCTCCAACGTTGAAACTGAGACAGGGAGCATTGGAGCGGAATTTTGGGGATCAAATAAAAAGAGAAACTGAAACAAATCTGGAAAACGTTGTTGGGAGAGGAAAGCCTGGAAAGAAGAAAGTTGAAATGAGTGAGATATGGGAGGCCATGTGTTGTGTGTCTTAATGCATATGGAAGGTTTTCACTTTAAGTAAAACGAACTTTAAATGGTAGTAAGATCAACAGCCCACGTGTCAATCTACTAGTAATTCTTACTGATGTGGATATTTTTTAAACAACAACAATGATAATTGCAATTGCAAGTAACCTGAGTCGTGCTTAAGAGCGGTGCCAATAGATTCAAGCGTTGGTGAAGAGCATAAAATAAAAAAAGAACACTCAATTCAAATTTTCTATATTGTTTAAAGAAATAATCCATTATCTTAATATCTTATATAACAAGTGATTACAAACATTAATACTTTTTAAGTTTTTAGAAGAGTTTTTCCCTTGAAAACTTTACAAAATACAGTCTCAAAAATAAGTTCGCATCATTTTACCTCCTCAAACCTTTCAATATATAAGCGTTTAATGATTGTTAAAATAAAACCAATTACAATAAATCTTCCAATCAAAACAATAAGTTAATCAACATGAATAATATGTTCAATATGAAAAAGATAAATTTTCAAATCTTCAAGATATATTATCAAGTTACCCGATCCTATACAATCTCCTTAAAATTTAGAAGTCAATTTGCTTGATCTAATTCAAACTAATCTTTAAGATATGTTCTTATAACAAGTTTAGATATCACCAAATATACTGCCCAATGATTTTATTATCAAAATTACCATTACCATAGATGACAAGTTATGAGGTTGAGCAATACCAAACACTAATAGACACTACTTGAGGCACTCCTCAAAATTGCCTCAACAATATAATTTTTATATTTTTTAAAAAATATTTGAATTAGACGAATATGGTAAAAAAGTAAATGTTGATAATTATGATAAAGAAAAAACATGGGCAATTTCTTTGAAAAGTAAATTAGAACTATTTCCTAATTGTATTATAATTAAATTGTAATGTATTAGCAAGGTTGCCACTAAATCAAGTGAGACTAAACTCAATCAGCAATTTTTTAAGAGTACAAATTGGGTTAAGGCCCTGAAATGATTAAGGGTATTTCAAGCCCAAAAATTTAGTGGAACTGCCTTCATCAAACTGACCCCAACAGTTTTTTGAAAGACTCCGAAACATTTGCTTAAAATGTTAAAATATCAACTCAATTAAAAATTTAAAATAAATTTTAAATCAAAACAATATATTCATACGATACATAATTATTTTATCTTTTTTAAAATAAAAAAAAAATCATTTACTTATTTTTGTTTTCTCGTTTTAAAGTACCATTGCATGGAGGTGTTTAATCAATTATTAGTTTACTTTTTTTAAAAAACAAACTGTCAATTTGTTGTAGGGAGTTTAAATGACGATGGACTAATCTTTCTTATCATATCTACTTTTCTTTCTCTTTAATATTTAAAGAGAACGATAATACGCTTTAATGCACTTAACCACGCATCCTCCTATAGTAGCAACAAACTAAAACTCAATCCATAAATATTTTTTAAACAAAATACTATCCTTATTTAAATTAAAATTTTAAATTAAAGTAATATTGTTTTTGAGTTTGTGAAAACCCAAAACTTATATTCAATTTTTTGAATATAAGACCTTTTCTTTTCCTTCATACCTCGATTTTTGAGATTTGAATGTTTTTTTTTTCTCTCTTTTTCTCTTCTTTTCTCTCTTCTTCCTTCTTTTTCTTCTGTAGTTTTTTTTTTTGTTACTCACAAGTTCCAACTCAAAATTTTGTCGATACATCATTTTTTAGTCGAAAAAAACAGGCTGGAATATACTGGTACAGATCGGAATTTTAGCCGAAACGAACCCTATACTATATTACTCCAGTTTATGTTCGAAATAGAGTGTATCGACCGGTACAACCGGTACCAGAACGAAACTGACCACCATGTCTCATACCCAATTCCGATCTTAAAACCTAAATATTTTCTCATGATGGTTTTCTTGATGCAAATAAAGGTATTAGTTCTAGCTTTATTTGGAAGAATATATTTGAAGCCAAGAAGTTTTTAACTAAAGGTATGCGCTGGAGATTTGGGGATTGCCGATCTATAAAAGTTTTTAAGGACCTTTGGTTGAATGATATTATGAACTTTTATGTGGAATCTCACCCTCTTCCTGCCTATGAGAATATTAAGCTTAATGAGCTTTTAAATATTAGAGATGAATCAGAATTAATTGATTTAATTATTAAGTCTGTTGTATAGCATGCGTTAGGGTTTAGGGTTCTTGTTTGCTGTTTAGCACGAAAGTAAGATTTAGGGCCGATTCCAAATTTTTTCTTGCGATTTCTTATCTTTCTTGGTAGTTGCAGCGTTAAAATTTTCCTTGAGGGGAGGGATATGGACGACTTTAACATAGAAGATGCAGATTTGGCCAAATTGAACATCATGGATGAGGAAGAAGAGCCTATGGTGATTATCGGCGATAATACCACCCCATTACAAGAATTTTGTTTGGTGGGCAGAGTACTTACAGAGGGTGTGGTGAATTTTCTGGCTTTAAAAAACACATTGGCAGATTTATGGCATCCACTGAGGGGAGTAACGATTACAGAGATGGAGAATAAAAGAATCTTATTTAGGTTTTACAGTGAGGTTGATCTGCAAAGAGTAATAGATGGCATGCCTTGGTCATTTAATAGGCACTTAATTATTTTCCACAGATTGCTAGAAAAAGAGGAACCAAGTTTAGTTCCTTTATGGGAGGCTGTCTTCTAGGTACAAATTCACAATATTTCGATTGGATATTATACAGAGGGAATGGCAAAACAGATGGGTGATTTTGTTGGGAGATTTGTAGAATATGATGCTTCGATGGCCTCCAAAGGTAATGGGCAATATATGAGAATTCGAGTAATGATTGATGTTAGGCAACCACTGAAAAGAAAGAAGCGGGTCTGTGTCAACCAAAACAGATTTATTTATGTTCAATTCCAATATGAACGTCTATCCCTATTTTGTTTTCTGTGTGGTCGACTTGGGCATAGTGAAAATTTCTGTCCAGTCAGATTGACGTTAAGTAATCAACAAGTGGAATTGGGATGGGATTTATCTACAAGGGCTGCTCCAAGAAGAAACGGAAAAGCAACAAGTAAATGGCTTCGAGAGGAAATAGAGCTGAATCGTGGGAAGAATATGGAAGTTGATGGGGAAACAAAAGGAAGAAACAATGAGAGGGAGATTACAAATGAAAGGGATCAAAGAAGAGGAATGGAAAATATGGGCCGATATGTGAGGCATCCACGGAAACTGATGGGGGAAAATAATTTTGAGAATCAGGAGTCAGAAGAAGAAAATGGGGATGAGGTGGAAGACCTACCAATAGATCTGGTTGATGGAAAAAAGAGGCAAATAGTTATTTCAGAAGAAGGAAAAGCTGGGCAACAAGGGGGATGGTAGAACTTCAAACAAAGATATCGGCGGCCAATGTAAAGTTGGCTGACCGGAGGCAATGAAAATAATAAGCTGAAATGTTCGTGGTTTGGGGCAATCACGAACAGTGAGACGTCTCAAGAATAAATTGAGATATATTCAGCCTCAAATTTTGTTTCTTATGGAGACAAAAGTCACAAGTAGGAAGATGGAATCAATAAGAAGACGGTGTGGTTTTATGAATGGTATAGATGTTGACGCGGTAGGTTCAAGGGGGGATTATCTTTAGGCTGGAAGGAATAAATTAATTTAAACTTAAAAAGCTACTCAAGATCTCACATTGATGTGGAAGTGGAAGAGGGAAATGGAGTGGGAAAGTGGAGATTTATGGGCTTCTATGGAGAGCCAGTTGAACAAAACAGAAAGGAATCGTAGGAGTTATTAAGATCTCTGCAGCGTGGAAGTAATCTACCATGGTTAGTAGCAGGGGACTTCAACGAAATTCTATTTTCTTTTGAGAAACAAGGGGGAAGAACTAGAGAAGAAAGACAAATGGAAGCGTTCAGGAGAGCACTAGAAGATTGTGAGCTGGCTGACTTGGGCTTTCCAGGGCAATGGTACACATGGGAAAGGGGTAGACTTGTAAGTAATAACATCAGGGAAAGGTTAGATAGAGGGGTGGCGAACCCAATGTGGTGGGATCTGTTTAAAAATTTTGAAATTAACCACTTACAACACAGTTTTTCAGATCACTGTCCATTAGTGGTGAGTACTAATACAAATGATGGTAGATATATTTCGGGTCATTCGAGGCGGTTTAGATTCAATGCAGACTGGATTTTGAGTCTGGCATGCGAGGAACATATAAAAAATATATGGCTTTCAAGTAGCCAGGATGTGTTAGTGAAGTTGCAAGAGCTGGGACGGAGTTTACAAGGGTGGGCAAAAAGCGAAAACAAGTCACGAACTCAACGTACGACTGAGTTGAATGGCAGATTGCTAGATTTGGGGGAGTACGATATTTCGGAGATGTTTTGGAGGAAATCACTGAAATTAAAATTGATTTGAATCTTGAAGCTGATAAGGAGGAGATTTACTGGGAACAAAGAGCTAGAACCAATTGGCTTAAAATGGGGGACAAAAACACAGCCTTCTTTCATAACAGTGCATCTCAGAGGAGGAGGAAAAATGAGGTCAAAGGGCTGGAAGATGAATTCGGCACGCTGAGAACAGAAATAATGGAGATGGAGAAAATGGCAACTAATTACTTCAATGAATTATTCTCGTCCAAAGGAATTAGTGATTGCAGCAGATTGATGGATTATTTTCAACCAAACATCACGGAGGGACACAATAGGGAGTTAATGGCAGAATTTACGTCAGATGAAGTTGTTTTGGCAATTAAATCGATTGGCCCTCTTAAAGCGCCAGGTATGGATGGTTTTCCTGCAACCTTTTATCAGAAATATTGGCATATTGTTGGGGGGAAATTACCAAATACTGCTTAGATGTACTAAAAAGGGAGAGGAATATGTAGGAGGTAAATTTTACAAGCATAGTTTTGATTCCAAAAGTTAGTTCACCTAAGCAAATGAACCAATTCAGGCCCATAAGTTTATGTAATGTCATTTACAAGATCATTTCAAAAGTACTTGTCAACAGATTCTGAAAAGTGCTTAATCTATGTATTGAAGACACTTAATGAGCTTTTATTTCGGGTAGACAAATTACAGATAATATTTTTGTAGCTTATGAAATTCTTCATTCTTTCAAAAAAAAAGAAGATGGGCAGCTAAAAAAGGTTTTGCGCTGAAGTTGGATATGAGCAAAGCATATGATCGTATTGAATGGAGTTTTTTGAAGAAAATGATGCGTAGTATGGGGTTCTGTGCTGAATGGATTTCACTTATTATGAAATGTGTTAATACTGTGACATACTCGGTTGTTTTGAATGGAAGAAATGGGGAGGAATTCCATCCTCAGAGAGGGTTGCGACAAGGAAACCCGCTAAGCCCGTACTTGTTCCTCATTTGTGCTGAAGGATTCTCGAGGCTAATTCAAATGGCCAAATCTGAAGGGAAGCTGGAAGGAGCGAAGGTAGGTAGAGGGAGGATTGAGGTATCACACTTATTCTTTGCAGATGATAGTATGCTATTTGGGGAGGCGTTAGCTGAAGGAGCAAACAATCTGAAAGCAGTAATTAAGGAATACGAAAAAGTTACTGGCCAGTTGGTGAATTTTGAAAAATCATTAATCTATTTTAGCAGAAATGTGGAAACAGAAGTAAAAGAACAGGTAGGGAGCATTTTGGGAGTAAGAGTTTCAAATAATATGGAGAGATATTTGGGGTTACCGACCATGATTGGGAGAAGAAAGAAGCATGCGTTTGTGGAAATAAAAGAAAGGTTTGAGAAAGCTTTACAAAGTTGGAGGTTGAGGCTACTTTCGACAGGGGGCAAAGAGGTATTTTTAAAAGCCATTCTACAAGCAATTCCAATTTATGCGATGTAATGTTTTAAAATTCCAGCTACCGTCTGTAGAGAGTTAGCAAACTTAATGAACAAATTTTGGTGGCATAACTCTAAGTCGAACAGAGGGATTAATTGGTGTACATGGCGTGAAATGTGTGTGTCTAAGGCAAATGGTGGTTTAGGTTTTAAAGACCTTGAAAGTTTTAATACGTCCCTTTAAGCGAAACAAGGGTGGAAAATATTGTTGCAACCAAACTACTTATTTGCCCGAGTTATGAAAGCGAAGTATTTTCCAAACGGTGATTTTATGCATGCTAGGTTAGGAGCTTACCCTTCATTTACCTGGCGGAGCATTTGGGGAGCTCGAAGTGTTCTTAAGGAGGGGGTCGGATGGAGAGTAGGGAATGGGGAGGAGATTAACATCTGGAACGATGCATGGATACCAGGGCCTGGAAACGGAAGAGTCCAATGTGAGTCTATTGATATCAGATTTACAAGAGTTGTAGACCTTATTGACAGAGATACAATTACCTGGAAACATGATATCATTAGTTCCCTTTTTGGTGAAGATCAATTGAAGCGCATAATAGCAATTCCGCTGGTGCACAGTAGACCACCAGACATTCTCATTTGGAGGGGTAACAATACAGGGAATTGTACAGTCAAGAGTGGTTACAAGTGGATCATTACACATGAGAGTGATAGACTAAAGACAAGTGAATAAATCGTTTAATTCAGAGTCATAATAATAAGTGAAGTCTAGGTGGATTCTTCCTTGGGTAATGTCTTTGTCATTGGTTTATTCGATTAGTTTCTTCACTCTCTGTCGCGTTCACAATTAATTAGTTTAGTTTTAGATTAAAACAATCCATTTAATTATAGGCTAGATAATAAAAAGATAGTAACTACTAGTACTTTTAAACCTCGTGGATACGATATTCCCGACTCACCATAGCTATACTACCATTCGATAGGTGGGCTTGCCTTTGTCGTATTTTAGTTAGTTCGTGACGTCATCAGACGTTGAAAGTGGTAGGCAACAATCCTTGTCAATTGTACTTCTTTCTCAAGAATAGCACCCAAAGATAACCCCTTTTCAATAGACGATTAAACCCAATCTTCATAAGGAATGTCTCATTTTAAAAATCCAACTTATTAAATCCAAGGTCACCTGCATCCAGTGACTTGCACATGTCATCCCATTTCACCAAATGAAAACTCTTTTTCTTTAAGGAATGACCCTAGACAAACTACCTTATAATTTTCTACATCTCCAAGTAGACTCTTTTCAGAAGAAGTATTGATTGCATCATGTACACTAGTAGTGCCGAAAAGACTGACTTGGCATGCGTAATCCTTCCAACAAGCGATAAATACTTGAGTTTTCATCTTGATAACCACTATTGTGTTTTTTAAATGATAAATTGGAAAGTTGCCTTAGTAACCTATTCATGAAGCAACTTGACTCCCAAATACCTCCCCAAATTAGCAACCTAGACAAACCCAAAGCACTCGCTAGTCTCCCTCTTCAGTTGTGACAGATAATTCTTGGAAAATTAAAATTTGATTTTAGTCGCTTTCACATTATGGCCCGAGCTTTTGGCAAAAGGTATCCAAAAGTCTCAAAATTGACATCATTTGATCATTATTTCAATCCTGACTATGACAGCATATAATTATCTTTGAGCCCAACTTCTATTCTTGAATAATGAAAATATCATTGACAAATACTTTTGCAAATTTTTGTTTTTCAAAATCTAAGAATTTCACCTCTGGATATGAAACATGAATGCCTCATTGTATCTCTATTAATAATTACTTTAATCCCAAAGGCCAACACAATAGGATGGAAATCCTAAAACATTATCTCATGCTAATGTATACACCAGGTGTTCAAAGGACAATTTGGGTTGGACAGGCTTATATATGGTTTTAACACACTTCAATCTTAATGTTTATATTTACATTATAGTATTAGATATTATTATAAATTTAAATTTTATGTGACCAAATTGCATCATATATAAAATAAAATAATATATTACATCACATAATTAGAAAACGAGTTGAGTAGGGTTGAATCGAATTTGAGTTTTAAATATTGAAGTCCAAGCTTGTTCGGTTATTATTTTTTTATTTAACCCTATAACCTAATATTTTTATTCTCACACTGTCAAAGATTAAGCCCCAACCATAAGGGAATCCTCTTTGTATTTTTTCTCACACCATGAGATAGATTCTTGTTAGACCAGACCAACCAATATATATGATTCAGACGGTGCACAAAATCTTTTAAGCCCTTCGTTACGTGTGTGTATAGATATGTACACTTTTTTTCTGGGTTTCATTCGTTGATTTATTGGCATTCAATTCCTTCTTCAATTATAGTTGAACTAGAAAACGATATTGAACTGATCATCTCATGTTGGTTTAAAGAAAAAAAAAAGATCGCAGTAAACCATTTCTGTGTATAATATTTTATTAAACTGTGAATTCTACAATATTTGATTTGTTAGCACAATCCGTCAACTATATATCTTGATGTGATGTGTTGTAACGCAAGTGGGGAAGATGATATAGTAGGAAGGTAGAAAGATAGTGTAGGTGAAAAATTAGCATAGGAGAGACCCGCGTTTATTAGATTGAATGAAAATGCATGGTAACGAAAATATATATATTATGAATATGCATGGTAGAAAGATATTCTACAATGCTTTAAGAATTTTGCCTCCTGCTTAAAGATGCACGGATATAATATATATATTAGAGGATGGTGAGCTTTAGGTTTGGATCTTAAACAATGGATGATGTTGGAGTTGGGTATAAGAAATTATTATATATATATTTGTGTGGGTGCACTAATTATGGTGCAGTGAACCATATTGAAGATAGCGAAATGCCAGCTAACTGAAGGTAAATCCAAGGCAAGAGAGAGAAGATTCCCGATGTAAGAGAAAAATAAAAAGAAAAAAGTACCACGGTCCATGAAGTTAAGTTGCAATTAACTTGTTCATTAATCACGCTGTATTTACATTATATAATGAATCAAACTGACATCAATTAATTGAGGCTTCCACCTTGGCTTTAGCGTGAAGACTGACTCCATTCACGTATTTCAATAATGAATATGTAATAAGATATAGAGTTCCCTCTATTTTTGTTAGATTCAATCGTAATTTAGGAATCTTTGGGTAGTAAGCAGAAGGGGGGGTTGTGCATGTGTAGCTACCGTCTTTCCAGTTTAGAATATTTTTAGTCAGTCAGTTGAAAAACCTTAATTAAGCTATTAATTCCAAGGCCATGGTCGGTGTGCTTGATGCTCCAGACCTTCGTGCGACGAAGCTTCCTTCCTAATATTATTGTTACAATTATTGTGTCAGCAGAGTGAGTTTATGGATTCGTTGTGATAATTAGGTAAACAGACAAAAATAGCAATCAAACCTTAATATTCCATTTCATTTATTTCCAACTTTCCGCGTATAATCAAACCCTAATTAACCAATTTCACTTACATCCTAATGATTTGATTGGGATCTGGGAGGTACAAAAACCTCATTATTAGAGATTAACATAGATAATCTGAATTTGGATATGCCTACATATTTAATTTGTTTTTTCTAGTAACCTTTATGTTTACCATCATTCACTATCTAATTTTACAATCTACAAAGTAACTTTTTACTCCATGAGTAAATCACTTCCACACATACCTTTAATTAATGGGGCCGATGGTAAAATTGCTCGAGTCATATAATTACAATTCCAATAGACCTACCAAAATGTTAGATATTAATTTGACATGTATTTTAGGGGAGTAGGGCAAAGAGAGAAATACTCCTTGGGTCGAGAAAAACAAAATTTTGATGCTCAAAATATCATCTTACAAAATGATTTGTGGTCATTATTTTTCACTTGTATCTATTATGGTAAGTGTATGAAATAATTGGTTACAAGTACTGTACTTGGTTTTTTTGTTATCTCAAAAAAAAAAAAAAAGAGTCCATCATTGATCGTTGTAGTAGTTCCAATCAATAAGTAGCTGGCCAGCCAAGTCCACCGGGGTCCGTAACAACTCTCAATGGCCCATGTGTTCTTGGCCAGACTGGTGCAATAATTCATGGCATTGGCAGCGATCAATGACCACCCCTTAATGTTCCTATATTTTTTATATATAACGTTTACCCTTCAAATTAATAATCACTTTAGTTATCTCCAAAGTTGTCATGGGGCATTGTTGTTGTAGGACCCATCTTTTGCCCTTAATTACTACTTAATCTTCAAATTCTTCCTTCCCCCAATGAACCCCTTTTGGTAATTAGTTAAACAATTTTTTCAAAAAAAAAATACTATTATAAACATTTAATCATTTTTGTCATTTAGTGTTTTTTTTATAATTATAAAATAAGAAGAATATTTGATGTAGTATGGGTGCATAGGTATCATGCATCACAGTTAATAATAAAATGATATATCATCAATTATTATTAATGTAAAATGAAAAATGTAAACAAATATTAAACATAGATAAATACAAAAACATCAAATCCAAAATTCAAAACTCAAAACCCAAATTCAAAAGATGCATGATAATAGAAGAAATGGGGATATTGTTTTCTTTGTTTTTTTCAAGTTACTTAAATTGGCATACATTATTTATGATTTAATGATTAATGAAGTGAAGTAACTTAGTTTATACAAAAGACTGAGGATTGATTAACCGATTTTGAGTCTTTCAATAAGGATTTGGAATCATATTTATTTATTTTTGGAAAGTGAAAATCTGAATCATAGATTTACCCTAAATTTTTAATATTTTTTACTATGGGGTTTGTGTCTTATGATTCGATCGAGTTGAGCAATATTGCTAGTATTTGTTTATTGATTAGAACACACAAACTTGCAATAACTAGAGTTACATTTATTAGAGAAAAAGGCATAAGCATAACACATGCATGCGTGTAATTTTATATAAATTTACAAGTAAGAGACTTCTTTATCCATTTTAATTAGTTTTGTGAAGATAATTTTCCTAATAAGATCAGTATGCCGCCAATTGTTTTTCAGATTTTGACTGCCAAACTTCTAAGCAACATTATTTAAAGTCGTGGGGAATAATCCCCTTTGGGTTTGCCTTTTTCTTACAACATGATACAAATAAGAGCCTAACGTGCAGTTTCCTTTTTCTTACAGTTACAGCACAAGGCGGCTTAAGCTAAATAAATTTACAAGGCAATTAAAAGGAAGACCCAACTTCAAAGATAAAATTATACATAAGGTCTAATTATGCCCCTAGTCCTTGTATCTTTTGAATTTTTAAAAATTTAATTCTATACTTTTTACTTTCAAGAATTTAATCCCTCTACTTATTTGTAAAAGTTCAAAAGTATTAAGAGTACATGCTTTGGGGGTTAAAGGATTGGGACATATTTAAACCTATATTAATCAATAAACAAATACCTAGCCATATAATTATAAGAGTAGGAGTAGGGCATTTTGGTAACTTTGGACATGCCATAAAAGATAGTAATATTTTAAACATTAGTGCATATGAGTACGGTATGCTTGCTATATTAACATGACATTGTCCTCCCTTACTCACACTTCATTCCAAGAAAGAGAAAAAGGAAATAGAAGGAGAGGAGAGGAGAGGAGAGGAAAGTGGAGTTTTAAAACTTGAGAGAAAGGGGAGAGTTAATAATTTCCAAAGACATGGGGAACAGTTTAAGATGTTGTTTGGCTTGTGTTCTTCCCTGTGGAGCTCTAGACTTGATCCGTATAGTCCATTTGAATGGGTACGTAGAAGAGCTTACAGGTCCTATCACAGCTGCTGAGATCCTCAAAGCCAACCCTAATCATGTCCTAAGCAAACCAACCTCTCAAGGTGTTTTACGTAAAATCTTGATCCTCTCTCCCGATTCCGAGCTCAAAAGAGGCAACATCTACTTCTTGATCCCATCCCCACCGTCGCTGCCGCAGAAGAAAAAGACCGGTGTGCACCACAAGAAATCTTCCACCAAAAAACAAAGCAATAGTAGTGATGTTGCTTCGGATTGTGATCGTCCCGAGAAGAAACATTGCTCACGAAAGGATCGCCGGCGTGGTCATTCCGGAGTATGGCAACCTCATCTGGAAACCATCTCCGAAGACTAACAACCTTTTCTTTTTTTTTTTTTTTTTTTTTGATTCCGTGCCGGGATCTCATTACATCTCCATCAATAATCACAAATGGACATCATGCAATGGGGACGTGTTTTTTTTTTTTCTTTTCTTATTATTATATTATTATAATATGTGGGGTATTGGCTTTGTGGATATGAAGTTACTTTGAATCCTTTTGCTTTTGTTTTTTGTTTTGGGTCTGTCGCCTATAATGACAGATTCAGAATTCCACAATGTGTGTTGCTCCATGGTGGAAACTAAATGAGAATGAGAGTGAATATATTTGTATTAATGAAATTGTATTTACAGTTTACACCCTCAAGATGTAAGTAAAAACTGCTTCTCTTTTATACTATTGTCTTCTTCTGCTGCTGCTCTTTATTTAACAGTCATGATGCTGATGATGATATTAGAACCCTAATTCAATTGCCAAAGGGTAGACTCTTTTTCTTTTTAAAATGGCAACAACAAGCTTAAAATTATTGATGCCAATTAATAATTGATCCAACTTCATTAAATTAGAAAGTAATACATAGATTAAAGTTTAAGGTTAATGATTATTCTTTTTAGAAGCTGGGGAAGAGAGTTATGGTTGAATTCATTACCACTGCTAACATGGTGCTTGTCTGTTGCTAAATACACTGTTTTCAAAACTAGAAGGCCAGTAATGAATAATTAGGGTTAATTATTTTGATATTGAGATCTACATGGAAAGTTGGCACATACTTATTTAATTATATCAAGTATAATGATAAGAAACCAAAAGTTGATAAATGGCGACATCTACACTCTACACATAATAATAAAATAATATTAGAAAAACAAGCTGGCAAAGTTTAAAGCCTTTTCAACATTTATGACTTGTCTTATAATGCAGTTCGCACATGGAAATAGACAAAACTCTCTCAAACTCTTCACTTTTTTATTAAAATGTTTTGGACCACACAAAGACTTCCTTGGGTTTAGTTTTCTTGTGGATCATATAAAATATAAAGTATATCTGCTTCTTAACTACTGCAGTCTTCTTTTAATCTACGTTTATTTTCTTATATGCATAATCATCCAAGTGATTAACTAATTGCTACTTAATTTCTTGTTTATCAACCAGTTCTGATCAAACATACACATGAACACCATCCCATGATTTGCTTGCTTTAGTAACATTACTAATAGGTTGATAAATCCCTATGGACTCTCAATGCCCCTTTCACCACGATATATCTAATAATAACAATACTTGAAGTTTATATTTTATGATCTCCTATCCGCCTCTACACTTTACCCATACCAGCCCAATGTTCTGCAATCTGTGATCCTAAGACCTATAGTTAATAATATGTGATTAGAATTTATCATCACTCAGGATCGGGTTGATGCAAAATTTTAGATTTGTTTTTAAAGTTTAGGATGGTTTGACCTGAGAGGTAGACTTAAAATTTTCCTCAAATCCCACCTAGATAAAAAAAAATAGTAAATTCGAGCTCGGCTCGACCCATCCGTATTAAATCTTTTTAGATGATTTTATATATAAAAACAAATTTTAAAATATAATGCATCAAATACACTAAAAATATTAAATAATATTTCCCAACAAATTGAAAATACATTAAAAAATTTCTTTATATTTAAATAACACTAAAATAATTACAACTTATTAAGCAAATGCTTCTAAAATAGTAGCAAAATTAGCAATTAAATAAGAGTGATACAATTTCTAATTAATAACAACAAAATAGTAGTAATATAATAGCGAAATGACAACAAAACAAAAGCGAAATGATAGTAAAACAACAACAAAATAGTTGATTCAGGTTGGGGCGAGCCGGGCCCGAGTCAAAAAGATCCTACTCGAGGCTCGACTTGTTTAGAAAACAGTCCTTATTTTTTTATCCAACCCCATTTTCAAGCTACTGTTTTCATTGTTTTTGCTGCTATTTTGTCATTGTTTTGGTGTCGTTTCGCTATTATATTGCTACTACTTTTTTGTTATTATTTGAATATTTTATAACTCTTGTTTTATTGTTAATTTTGCTACTATTTTAAAGGTATTTGTTTGCTATGTTGCACCTAAGTTACTGTTACTTAAGTATAATTAATTTTTTAAATTTATTTTCAATTTGTTAGGAAACAATTATTTTAATGTTTTTAGTGTATTTGATGTATTATATTTTTTATATTTGTTTTTATATAAAAATAATGATATAAAAAAATAATATGGACGAGTCGAGTTTGGTCAAAACTTTAGGCTCATTTTTTGGGCCTAAAAAATGGGCATAAAATTGTATTAAGGCTCGGCCCGACCTATGATCACCTCTAGTTGCAGGTATGTCACAAGATGAATGGTCGCGCGTATTCTTGTCTTTCAACGACACTAACGGAGTTGTCGATATAATTGAAATTGTCTTCTAACTATTTCATCTCTATCCGACTACTACTAAACTTGTCTGTTACATTGCCTAATAGTTGCTCACAAATTGCGCTTCAATTGCCAACGCCGACTACCTCTATAACGATTGTCCCATCAACTGGTAAATCGAATTGTAATACTACATCCTCGAGTGTAATTGTACACTCACCACACGAAGATGGAATGTGTGTCTCAGGTCTCCATCTTTCTACCAAAGCGTTGATAAGTGTTGGATCCAATTTAGTCCCCCGAGCATACAAGACACATACAAGAATCTTACCAATTGCAAGTGTTGTTCAATAACACGCAATGCCCTAGCTCTTAAATTATGTATGTATGTCTCGATAATCCAATATTCGATCTGATTATATAAACATAAAAAATTATAAAATTAATAATGTTAATAACTTAATAGTTAAATTAATTAAAGTTACAAAATTTAATAATATTTTCTTACTATTTACAATTGAACACCGGAAATATGTTTGTCATCCAAATAAATAAGTGACATTGACATTTTTAAAATTATAAAAATCAAATAAAATCAAAGAAATTACGAAATATAAAATTTAGATAACAAGAATTTGAGAGAAGTTGAATAAAAAATTGAGAATAAAATAGTTGAGAGAATAGATGAATAAAATTGAGAGAATTGAAAGAAAAAGATTTGAATGCAAAAGAAATAAAAGTTTTAAGTGTTGAATTTTTATTTTTCTTAAATTTAGAAAAAAAACTGTCTGGAGTTATTAAAATTTAAAAGTGGCAATTGGCTTTTTGCTAATTTACCCGGAAAAGTTTTCAAAAACAGAGCACCGTGTGTTCTATCTTCTTTAAACTTTTTCATCACCTTTTAATTACTTTTGTAATATGTCTGCGACTGTCATGTTTGAAAATTGAAATTAGACACTTGGACAAGGCAATGCTCAAATTTTGACATTTGGGCTTGGTTTGTATATTCAATAATAAATAGATCAAAACAGAGACAAACAAATAGTAAATTATTTGATTTAATCAATTTTCAGTAATTTGAAGTTACAAAATTTATCTTATTAATTATTATATATTAATTTTTTCACATATTACACTGCACCTTATTTTAATTGGGTGAGTGTTACCTCGGGCTATACAGAGCGTTAGCATTTAGGGTCAGCTTAGTATCACCTTTCACAACTATTTTTAAGTTAAAAAATACTTTTGAGTAAAAATTAAAATTTTTTACTTCTGTTTTTAATAATAATAATAATAATAATAATAATAATAATAATAATACTTTTTGCAAAGCATTTTTTTAATTCTAAAAGTAACATCTTATTTATTAAACAATATGTTTTTTTGTCTTAAAAATGTTTCTGAAGCAATGTTAAATTGGTATGTGTAGGGCCCACAACAACGTTAAATGGTTCCAGTTTTCATTTGGATTATTTTGCTACATACTAGAGTCGTGTCACATGACAAATTTGTTATTTCCTTTATAAATTTGTTAAAAATATTTAAAAATAAAATATTAATAAGAACATAAAAAATTAAAGATAAATTATTAAAATAGTCACTTTTATTTACTTCAGGTTATATTTTACTCACTTATATTTGAAATGTTACGTTTTAGTCACTTACTTTATCGCGTTGTAACATTTTAGTCACTGAGCCATTAATTATCGTTAACGGTGTAACGGTAAACTGATGCGGCACGTTAAATCATTATTTCAAACAAAAAATTTAGATTAATTTATACAATCCTCCCCATATTTTTTCGTTTTGAATAATTTAATTTTTTTTCCTTTATGTTCTTTTAACTTTTCTTTTTTCTTTCTTTATTTTCATTCTCTTTTGTTTCCCCCTCTGTTTTCCTCCCTCAATCATTTCTTTTAATGTAGTTTTTCTATGTTTGTCATTTGTTAAAACTAGTCCCTATACTTTTATTTCTTTTGAACAATTTAATTTTTTCGAGTGAGGCAAACTTGTGGGCTAATTTTAACAAATAAAAAACATAGAAAAACTATGTTAAAAGAAATGAAGAAGGGAGGAAAATAGAGGAAGAAGCAGAAGAGAACGGAAAATAAAGAAAAAAATTAAAAGAACATAAAATAAAAAAATTAAATTGCTCAAAATGAAAAAAATATATAGATCAATTGTAGAATTTAACCTAAAATTTTTATTTGGAATGATGATTTAGCATGCCATGTCAACTTACTGTTATACCATTAACGGTAATTAACGGTTTAGTGACTAAAATGTTACAACATGATAATGTAAGTGACTAAAACGTAACATTTCAAATATAAGTAACTAAAATATAACATGAGACAAACAAAATTGACTATTTTGATAATTTACCCAAAAATTAATATAAATGAAACTACAAAAAATAAAAAAAATTTAATTATATAAAATAATATAAATTATTATAAATTAATAATAATCATAAAAAATACATAAAATTATAGAAAACCATTTATGACCTAAAAAAGTTCCAAAATAAATTGCTTGGGCCTACCACCCTATATAATATGGGATAGTTTGGGCCTGGCCCAATCCAGCCAGTCAAAAAGTTAACTTTTTTAAATAAAAATGCAATTCCAATTTTATTTATTACTAAAACCACAAATTTTATAATTCATTCCATATTAGAAAAACAATTCACATAAACTTAGATTTGGAATGATAGATTAGGATATCAATCAATGTTGAATTCATATAAACTTGTTAATGTAGTTGTTCCAGAGTAAGAGCTCCAACCACTAGAGCCTTGAAAGCCCCTTTTTGCTCCATTTTTATGCTGAAAGAAGAATTATTTGCAGATATGTTTAAGTTGTGGCTTATGCAACGACACAGTTCACTATTAAAATTCGTCTCGAACCATTTTTTTTGAAATTGACTTTTTATTTAAAAAAAAAAAGAAAACGGAGTCGCCACCAATCCTTTTTTATTAGGTGTGATCGAATCACTTAGTAATTTGATCCATTTAATGAAAGTTTAGATTTACTAAAACGATGATTTTTGGTCTACAAGATCTAGAAAATAGGTTCGGGAGTCGGTTAAGCACGAGCAAGGATTAACACCCTCGTAATGCCTAAAATTGGTACCTAGTTGATTAATTAGTGTCTTAGTGTCGAAAGTTAAAAATTCGAAAATTTAAATATGATCCCTCTTTGCATGGTTTTTTTATTAAAACCATTTAGTTAAGTCAAAACTTATATAAGAAATCTTCTTATTTCGAGACAACCAAATCGAAAATGTCATATCCCGTAAGTTAGGACACAACATCCCGAATTCTCGAAAATAAAATTGCTCCTTATTTAATTATTGTTTAAATCTCATATGTTTTTAGTTTTAAAAGTATATTCAGTTATTTAGGTTCAAAGAGAAAATCAAACCCCGTAACTTAGGGTATGATTTCTCGAGTCTCTAAATAAAAACGTTACATTGGTTTTGAAATTCTCTTTTTATGCATTGAATAAAAATTAATGTAATACTTAAAATGATGTATACTTAATTTACTCGAGCATGGTAAAGAAAAATGATAAATACATTGTAATATGATCTATGTGATGATGATAGCAAAGTAAAATGAAATAGTCGTGTGGATAAGAAATGAAATGATGATATTAAGGTAACAAGTAAAAAATAAATAAAATAAAATAAATGTAAAATAAAAAAAAATAAAACATATTGGTAAATAACAATACAACTACGATAATAAGAAAAATATCGATTTATAAAAATAATAATGATATTCATATCGTAACTACTATGATACTAATAATACGAGTAGATAAAATAATAACAAGGATTGTAATACCCTTAACCCATATCCGTTGCCGGAACAGGGTTATAGAGTATTATCAGAGTTTACAAAACAATATATTAATTCATGTCATTTACTAATCATATCCGAATCCAATCATATTCAATCATAATGTCCTTTAAATGGACTCTTGAGACCCAATTTATGCATTAGAAACAAGTCGGGACTAAATTGGAAACTCAGAGAAATTTATCGAAATTTCAAAATTATTCTTAGATGTAGGGGACACACACCCATGTGGGTAGACCATATGACACATACGGCCAAGTGACACACCCATGTCTCAAGCAGTGTGAGCATTCGATGTGAGGCACACGGCCGTGTCCTTACCCGTGTAACTCTCTGACTCGGGTCACACGGTCAGCCACACGCCCGTGTGCTAGGCCGTGTGGACAATTTAATTTTCAAAAATTAAGTGCAGGTTTTACACGGCCAAGACATACTCCCGTGTGTTGGGCCGTGTGTTTCACACGGCTGAGACACACGCCCGTGTCTTTGCCCATGTGACCAATTCTAAGCATTCTGTTTCTCAATTTTTAAGATGCAGTGAACATACGGCTAAACCACACGCCCATGCACATGGCCGTGTGTCACACACGATTGAGATACACGCCCGTGTGTCACACACGATTAAGATACATGCCCGTGTGTCTATCCGTGTGGACGAAAATAGGCTATTTCCATGGCCACTTTTCTCACCCAAATTGTCTTCAACCTACATCAATACTTACATATATATATATATATATATATATATACCAATCAATTCAAGACATTGAAACTAAGCCAACATTAACATTATGCATAATATATCTTCACATGTATATCTTCACATGTATTTATGTACTCAAATTTACCTTTTGTAAAACATATATGTTTACCATAATTCAATCTAACCAGACCAAGCACACATATATTGATCATTATATAACCTCATATATATATATATATATATATATACACTAACATACCATTACTAGCCATTCTAATGGCTAGATTACAAACAACCATTTACATGTCAACATTGGCCAAGTTAACCTATACATGTCATTATACCAAAATAAGTTTGTTATAACTTACCATTCATTTTTATTAAATAAACATATAAATAGCATCCAAGCAAATTTTTGGCTTAAAGCCTAAAACACACAACTTCACCGATCATGTTAGTCAAATAATTCACATAAATACCAAGAATATGGATGAGCTCATCATATAATAACTTTCATATTACATGTACATTTCCATGACAAATCTTTTCAAGTTCAGTTTAACTATGCCAGAACTTTACCTATTGAATTTATTTGAAATATCGATGGATACGCTCATGTATTACACTTAAAGTGTACAAAACTGAAAATTCATCAATTCATATCCAGGGGTACCCATTAGGGTACATAATCAGGAAGCACTCTCTCGAGTCATATAACAGGATGCTCATGTGAGCCATATAACAGGAAGCTTATCCGGGTTATAAAAGGAAACTCATAATAGTTTAAAATAGGAAGCTCATTGAGCTTAACAGGTAAATCCAAAGAGTTATTATCAGGAAGCTCCAGATAACCATATAACAGGAAGTTCAAGCGAGCCATATCAGGTAGCTCATAAATAGCTACGATAGTCCGCAACACATACAGGATCACTACCGATCAGGATGCTCGCAGGAACCATATAACGGGAAGCTCGAGAGGGCTTATAACAGGATGTTCATAAGAGTTATGGTGTGTCCACAACATATGCAAGAACACAACCAATAGGGGAAATCCTATATCCATCGAATTTCATTTATTCAAACGGGACTCATTATTTATTGAGCATAATCGAACATGTGGTCAATTTCATACATAAAACATTCATACAATTCATATATACAACATTTAATTCAAATATATAATTATACTCAATTTAGTTACACGAACTTACCTCGACATGTACCAACCCATATTTTAGTGAAATTGGAACAGTGGTTTCGGGACACAAATCCGATCCGAAAATAAAATTTATTTTTATTTTATTATATGGTCTGTGTTATGTTAGAAATGTCACGCGAAAATTTTGATACGCAAATTTTATCGATTAAGTGTTTAATTACAAGAAAGACTAAATCGCATAAAATGCGAAAGTTGAATTATAGTAGCTATAAGGATTAAATAGTTATGGAATTCAAAACTAGAGGTCCTTATATGGTAATTATACCATTAAAGAAAAGTATGTAGATTTTTGGTGACTCATCCATGAAAATTTAGAAAAAGGGCAATGACTAAATTGGAATTTAAAAAATATTTAATTAATAAAAAGATGAAAAGAAAATACCATCTTATTTTCTCATCTTTTTCAACCTAAAATACATGGAAACCCTAGGAGAGAGAGAAGAAACTTTCATGGCTTAATTGGGTAAGTTTCTTTGTCCTGTTTTTACTAATTTTGATATTTTTAAAACCGGGATAACTTAATCTATCTATTTGGGGGATTAATTTGAAAAGTTATCAAGGTATGAAATTTGGGTCATGGATGAATATGCTGAAAATTAGAAATTTATGGTAGAAAATGAAATGTTTTTGATAGATAAACAACTTTTACAAAGTGATTTTTGATGAAAACATGATTTAGGGACTAAAATGTAAAATTGTGAAATTGAAGAGAAATACTGAATTTTTATGAATACACGTGCTGTAAATTTTGTAATGGGATTTTGGTTAGGCTTGGAATAGGGAGTAAATTGTACAAGTTTCATTTTCCGAGCATAGGGACGAAATTGAAATTTATGGAAAATTTAGAGGCAAAATGGTAATTTTTCCTAAAACATAAATTGATTCCAAATAAGTATGAAATATGAGAAATTTATGATTAAAGCTATTTATATAGATCCGGACAACACAAATTCGAGGTTAGACCGAGGAAAAGAAAATGTTTCTGATTAGTAGATTACTTACGCGAACAAGTGTCGGGGTAAGTTCGTGTAACTTAATCGAGCATGTAAATATGTTTAATTGAATGTTGTGTTTGTATGGAATGTAACTTATATTGTTGTACATTATTTGAATACTATAATGAAAAACTTAATACATGCTTGAAATGTTGAAAAAGGGTTAAGTTCCGTTTGAATATTGAATTCCGATGAATATATGTGCTTTCCTGAAATGCATGAGGTCCTGCATTTGTTGCTAATAGATTTAGCTCATACGAGTAATCTATTGACCTCATTAAATAAAGAATTTAGCCCGGACGGGTAATCCTGATATGTTGCCTCTCAAGTATACGTTACAATTAAGATTTAGCCTGGACTAGTAATCCTAATTGAGCTGTTTTGAGCATATGTTATGTATAAGGATTTAGCCTGGACTGATAATCCTGTTATACGATATCTGGCTCGAGAGTGTTTTCCTTGATTCAGTGTCCTAATGGGTACTCATGAAAAGAATTGACAGGTTATTGAATCGTACACTTCAAGTGTACTACTCGAGTATCCATCTGAATTTCAATGATTCAACGAACATAAAACTCTTGACATGGTATGAATATTATGAGATGAAATGATAATGTCTTGAAAGAATATTGCATGATGAGCTCATCTATCCTTACTTGATGTATATGTAAAGTTTGTGACTAACATGTTTGATTGGATGCATGTGTTTAGGCAATTTTATCAAATGGATGGAAAACATGATATTGTATGCTTAGATTTAATAAACGGGATTAGTAATTTTAGCTTTCGTTATATGAACTTATTAAGCATGTAATGCTTACTCCGTTTTATTTTCCCCTGTTTTATATTGCTCAGAAGCTCGTGAAGGATGGAGATCATTGGAGTATTGTCACACTATCAACTAGCTTATTTTGGCATATGTAGTAAAATCATTTTGGTATAATGGCATGTATAGGACAATTTTGCCTTTAGTGGCTTGATAATGATATTTGTAATCTAGCCATTGGAATGGCTAGTAATGGTTGTTTGATATACTTGTAATGTCATGCTATAGTAGTTACATATATATGTTAAGTAGTTGATCAAATCATATTTAACACATGGATTGAACCAAGGTAAGATAGTAAACATGTATGCATGCAAAGATATGCCATGTTGAATGATGGAAATTGCTTAATTTGAATGCTTGAAAGGCTTGGAATGTGTTTGGTATGTTTTAGTCCAGGAAAATGGTAAATTTGGATGACAAATGAGGCTAGAAAATGGCTTTATTTTGTCCACACGGGCAGACACACGGGCATGTTTCTAGACCGTGTGTGACACACGGTCGGGTACATGGGCGTGTAGTTAGGCCGTGTGTCTCCTGCACCTTAATTTTGAGAAACAGAATGCTCAGAATTGAGCACACGGGCAGAGACACGGGCATGTGTCTCAGCCATGTGTGCTACACGGCCTAGAACATGGGCGTGTGTCTTGGCAGTGTGAAACCTGCATCTAATTTCGAAATGAATTAATTAACCACACGGCCCAACACACGGGCGTGTGGCATGGCCGTTTGCACAAGTTAGAGAGTTACACGGGGTCGAACACGGCCTGCAGCGCGGGCGTGTCCCAAGGTCACACAGGCGTGTTCCTTGGACCACACGGGCATGTGAGCCCTGCACTTTAGAAAACTTTTTGAAATTTCGTGAAAATTTTTTAGAAGTTCTGATTAAGTCCCAACTCGATTCTAATGCTCGTATTGGACCTCAAAGGTCCATTTAAGGGATGTTACGAATGATTTCGGAATTTGAATAGTAACTTGCATGAATTATCTGTAAATGTTTTTGAACGTTTCGGTAATGCTCCGTAACCCTGTTCCGGTGACGGATACGGGTTAGAGGTGTTACACGACACTTGTTCGTATTCAAGAATCTATTAATCTAATACTTTTTCTTTTCCTTGATCTAACTCCTTATTTGATATTTCCGGATCTATATAAACGAATTTAACATCAATTTAACATATTTAATATCCAATTCAATCCAATTTACATTTTAGGTAAAAGTATCATTTTGCCCCTATACTTTTTGATTAATTCCAATTCCGTCCCTAGGTTCGGAAAATAAAATTAATGCAATTTAATCCTTATTCCAAGCCTAACCGATTTTTACATATAACATTTATAGCCCATGTATTTCAAAAAAAATAGAAATTTTCCATGAATTTTACATATTTTCAATTTAGTCCCTAAATCACAATTTCATGAAAATTCACTTTACAAAAGTGTTTGTCTATCAACAACCTTTCAATTTCTACCATAAATTTCAAAATTTCAGGATATACATCAATGGAAAAATTTTAATACCTTGATAACTTTGCAAATTGATACCCAAAATAGATAGATTAGGTTGTTACGATCTCGAAAATGTAAAAATTATTAAAAACAGGACATGATTACTTACCCAATTAAGCTTGCTTGAAGTTCTTTATCTTAGCTAGGGTTTCTATAGAAAATATTTGGGGAAGATGATGAAATAAGATGATATTAAGTTATTATCATCTTTATTTATTTCTAATTCCAATTTAGTCCTTTTCTTTTTCTAATTTTCCATGTATGATTCATCATAGATATCTACTAACTCAATTTAATGGTTTCATTACCATTTAAGGACCTTAAATTTTGAATTTCATAGCTATTTGATACTTATAGCTACTAAAACTCAACTTTTTCATTTTATACAATTTGGTCCTTTCCATAATTAAACATGTAATCGGTAACATTTTCTTACCAAAATTTTCATATAACATTCCTATCATAATGCAGACCATGCAATAATATTAAAATAAATTTTCTTCCTGACTCGAATTTGTGGTCCCGAAACCACTGTTCCGATTTCATTGAAGACGGGTTGTTACAAGGATAGCATAAGAATAAAATATATAAATGTAAGGAAATATGAATAACATAAATTTTAAATACTAAAATAAATAATATAGTAAATAAAGAGGCAAAATTAATCAAATAAGGGATTAAATTGAAATTTAAATGGAAATTAAACCATAAATTGAAAAATAATTAAAGAGATGGGAAATAAAGGACTAAATTGATAGTCCAATAAAATATAATGCCTAAATTAAAAAAATAAGATAAAAAGGGCTAAATTAAAATACGGCGTAAACGTCTAGGACTCCGAAGACAATTAATCTAAAACAGTGCAAGTGTCATTCCCTGAGGGGTCAACGGTATAAGGATTAAATTGAAAATGAATTAAAATCAGAAGGTATAATCTAAAAAGAAAAAAAAAGCAAAAATAGGATCGGATTAAAAAATGGTCCAAAAGCGAAAGGACCAGGAACGCAAATAGACCCTTTCACGAAAACACGCGGATCCTGCTGAATGAACGAGTTGGATATTTGGGTTGCGTCAAAACGACGTTGTTTTGGTGTTTGAAAATTAAGCCCAAAATGACGTCGTATAGGACCCTATATAAAAGTAAAAAATCAGACCAAAAAAATCATTTTAAACCTTGTTTAAAAAAAAAATCTCTTCCCTTGTTTTTTTTTTTCTCTCAAAACCCTCTTATTTTCCGGCCAGAAGGCCGTCGTCCGTTCGTCGTGGCCATCGGTCATCGAAGACCGCCGCCTTTGGTGGCCAAAATAAACCAAAATGCCCCATTTTGCTTATTTCTTTGCGTAGAACTTCGATTTGGAGTTGAAACTACCAAAACTAAAGCCAAAATTCCCCCCCCCCCAAAAAAAAGAAGAAGAAGAGAGAAGACCTTTCGGTTTTCTTCTCTTCGATGCAACCTTCAACGAATCTTTTAGGGATTCAAAGGTCCTTTGCATCGGAGCCCACCCAAGACGGTAGAAAATCGAGCGCCAGGTGAGTTTTTTTTTCTTTCCTTTTTTTTTATATATATATATATATATAAAATAACAAAAAAAAAAGACGGAAGAATAAATAAAAAAAGGATCACTTTGAAGGTTTTTTCGATTCTGTATTTCGATTGCCTCATTTTTTTTACATGTTTTTTTTTCTGGCTTTTATAGTCGAATATATTACACTATTTTCTACTGTTTTTCTATTGTTCTTTGTTGTCCTTGCGTTTCTGTTTTTTGTTCTTTGAGTGTTTGTTTCTGTCCTTTTCTTTCTGTTTTGTAGGTGTCCCTGCCCGATGGTGGGGAGAGGCGCTCCCAAGGCGTCAGACCTCGGGCGTCGTTCGTGTTGACATGGCCAAGGCATAGGAGCGGCGGCGGGTGGAGGCTTAGGAATTAGGGTTTCTGTTTTACCTAAAATGAGTTTAGGTTGTTGACTTGTAATTGGATCTTAGGGTTTTTTTTTAATTCAGGCTTGTAATTTGGGTAGTGGGTTTTTTTAAAATTTGGGTTTGTAATTTGGGCTGACATGTTTTATAATTGGACTATTTTTCATTGGACTTTATTATTTTTTTGGTTTAACTTTTTTGTTTTATTTACTTGTAATTTGGGCCCGGGAAAAATTTGGCTATTACAATTTGTATGTTAATTATATTTGGGTTTAGGTTGGTTTTACTATTAAAATTATGTAACTATATATATTTGTATTTGAAGTGTGTCTTTTATTATAAAGTTGGGAGCCATTTATAGAGGGCTCGTGCCTTTTTATATATATATATATATATATATATATATATTTCACTGGAGAATTCAATCCCTTATACTATTACAAAGATTGCATAATAGCTTTTCAGATTATTATTATAATTTGCAGAGAATATATTCTCTTATTACAACATTTCTGTAGAGAATCTCACTGTTTATTCTTGTCTTTGCAAAATTATCATCATGATTTCTTAGTTATGGTGATAATTACTGAGGTGGTATCTTTTGCAAGTCCACTGTTTTGATTGAAGACGTTGATGATTTCTTGTCTTCTAATCTAAAATCCATTGAACTGAGCATTTCAGTTACGAGTTTTTTATATTTCTTCTTGGTCAAATATTTTAAGAATATATATAGTTTAGTTTTGCCAGCTTAAGCTTCAAAAACTATATCCAAAGCTTGACACATAGAAAAGTTGAGTTTTGTCTATTTGTTCAAACCCTCTAATATTTTGGATGGATAAAAAAGATGAAATTCTGCATTTTAATTTATTACCATTAGTATTTGTTTCTAATTAAGACTCTGATAACACCATTAAACCTTGTGAGCTATATCTAGAACCGTGACCTGTTGCACAAGTTTGTTGTTGCAAAAACCATCATCGAGACGTGACATCCGGAGTCTAATGACCATGAATCCAGCATGTGCCATCCTAAATTCGTTCGTAATGAGCTTGACTAGTTCTTTGCTTGGTGCTGCCTTCTCTTTTCTTCTTATGATGCTTATGTTGGGTATTGCTCCATGCTCATGACGTGCGTATGGTGATGCAACCCGATCATTAGGGCCTTTCATAATGATCATTCCAATGTCATAGTATGAACTCGAAACTGATGGTGGAACTTGTGGCCAAATGGCAAGACTAGTGCAAGCTCCATCATGGTCAAATGGCTGTGAACAAGTTTACAACAATTTGAATGAAACAATCTTGAATATGCTTGAAACACAAATTCTCTGAACATGCATTTAGGATATAGCAGAAAAGAAAAGGAAAAACACGATGAAAAAGAGAACCATTTACAGAATGTACGATTACCGATGATCACCGCCATTGATGTACAAGAACCCCTCTAGCTCTCAAAGAAGTAAACAAGTCCAAGCACTGGCGATATGTGTTGTGATACTTGGGGCTTCTCTGTCCAGGACAACATTTCTGCCATCTATCATAATGACACTCCAAAAACACCTCATCGATCAAATAGATTGCTCCGGTCTCAATCAACCTAGGCATCAAATGAAACTCGGTGCCCTCCACATCCATTTTCATCACCACAAAGTCTCTCTCGCCCACCACACTCTTCAACCACTCTGCTAAATCAAACCCTTGAATCTTATCCACATCATCCACGTAGCTAGCTGATGACTGAACCGGGTGTATTCTCCCCATCCCTCTACCTCGCTGCATTCCCATACTCTTCCTTTTGGGATCCCTTGTTATCTCGAAAAACAATGTCTCGTTCCTAATCCACGCCGCGTAAGGCAATAGCTTCACACTTTTCTTCGCCTTGTACTCTTCATGAAATGCCTTATCGGCTTCAATGGCGTATATTTCGAAGTTTTTGTTCTGTTTCGGGTATTGTTTCTTGAACCAGGTTGCCAATGCTTGATGCGTAGCTTCTTGCTCCTACGTCTATGTAAACGTACTTGCGTTTGAAACTAATGTCCACCATTGAAGTCAAGTATTTGATGTTTTGGATGTTTCTTTTCAATGTGATCCATGGTTTTAAGGGTTCTTGTTCGATCAAAGGCTCCGCATTTCGGATTATTTCGTGTCTCAACTCTGGATTGTTGTTGTTACCTAGAGATGATTGTTTCTGCCTCTCTTTCTTCATCACAATCTCCTGGATTTTGGTAGAAGGATCAGGGCCGTCGGTTTCACGAGACCTGATCAATCTCAAGCAATCAAACAGATCAAGAAATGATTGAAAACTGTAGGCATCTTTAGCCGTCAAGTGAACCACCAAGAACCCGCCTGGTTTTAGCGTCCGGCAAATCTCCGAACCCAACTCTACCGGGAAACGATAACCCTCCAAAC